>JABSTQ010004348.1:0-38110 GCA_013358835.2 Ixodes persulcatus
CCGCTTGTAGCCTTTCCTGCGGTACGACACAAGGGACATGAGTGTAGAGAGCCGACGTTAGAGAGCGCGACACGAGGGCGCGCAGCGCTCTTGACATTAAAGCGCACGATGACGAGGTGACAAAACAACAGAATAACTGAGAAAACGGAAACGTTTAATGAGGCGAACTTGTGCCCAGAAATAAAAGGAAAAAGAAAATAACAACAGAGCGTCGCGGGCGTCGAAAGCGGCGAAGCAGCAGGATCGAACGCTGAGGCGAAACTGACTCCAGCTTGCCCGCGGAGCCGCTTTTGTACACGCGTGGGCTTCTGGAGCATTCGGCGTAGAAGTTTCGGTGCGTAGAACATTCAAACCTCGAATCAGCAAGACGGTTCTCGAATTTTCCAGAACGTGACATTACAGTGTCAATAAAAATGGGTAGCCGCGGCCAGGAATCGAACCCTGGCCTTCTGCGTGGAAGACAGGCGCGATAACCGTGAGGCCACGGGCGCGCTGCCTTCTTTGTCAGCTGCGCTCGCGGCATTATTAACTAAAACAAAACAAAAGAGAATCCACAGCAAAAGGAGAGTAGAATCGCGAGCCGCAGTTCACAGTTCACAGTTCACTCGTCGACGAGGGTGAAAAGTTCTATCGTTCGTAATACGGCTTCAGCCTGACGACGTGCACCACCTCGGGTCGCGGCTGACGTCTTGCAGATGGGCGCGTTCCGTCGGGAAGGACTTCGTAGTTCAGATCGCCGAGGCGTCGGATGATCTTGTAGGGTCCGAAATAGCGTTTCAGAAGCTTCTCGCTGAGACCACGGCGTCGTATCGGTGTCCACACCCATACCCGGTCTCCGGGTTGAAAGTGGACGTCCCGGCGACGAAGGTTATACCGGCGTGCGTCGACTCGCTGTTGCTCTTGAATATTGATTCTTGCCGGTTGGCGAGCTTCTTCCGCGGGTTGAGAGATGAGTTGAGCGTCGTCGTTGCCATCGTCGGCCGGTACGTGAGGCAGCATGGCGTCGAGCATCGTGGTAACCGCCCGACCGTGTACCAGTTGAAACAGCGTCACTCCCGTGGTTTCTTGAACCGCTGTGTTGTACGCAAACGTAACGTACGGCAACACCTCGTCCCACGTTTTGTGCTCAATGTCGACGTACATGGAGATCATGTCGGCGATGGTCTTGTTGAGCCGCTCTGTTAGCCCGTTGGTCTGCGGGTGATAAGCGGTGGTTCGTCGATGGCTGGTGTGACTGAGCCGAAGTACCTCTTGGGTCAGCTGTGCCAGGAAAGATGACCCTCGATCTGTGATCAGCACTTCAGGTGCGCCGTGTCGAAGGAGGATGGGCTCGACAAAAAACTTGGCAACTTCCACCGCTGTTCCCGATGGCAGGGCGTATCGTGTAAGATAGTCTGTCGCGACGATAATCCACCGATTTCCTTGGGTCGATGTTGGGAACGGCCCAACTAAATCCATTCCGACTTGCTGGAAAGGCCTCGTCGGGGCAGGTATCGGCTGCAGGAGTCCTGCTGGCTTCGTCGGAGGCCTCTTACGTCGTTGGCACTCATGGCACGACCTTGTATACAGATGGACGGTTTTCGGGAGTCTCGGCCAGTAGTACTTGTCACGAATCCGGGCGAGCGTCCTACTGTAGCCGAGGTGTCCAGCCGTCGGGTCGTCGTGGCATGCTTGAAAGATTTCTTCTCGCAGGCTGGCCGGAACAACCAGCAGCCAGGCAGGGTTGCTTGTTCCGAAGTTTTTCTTGAAGAGCACGCCTCGCCGCAGAACGAAGCTTGACAAGTCTCGGGCCAAGACTCGCGGAACTGAACTTCCTTGGCCTTTGAGGTGTTCGATCACGGCGCGAAGTTCCGGGTCGTCTCGTTGAAGTGCTCTCATGTCGGCATCTGTCACTGCGCCGAGAAAACGGGCGTCATCGTCGTCGTCAGTGCTTTCGGGAGGAGATTCAACTGGGGCACTAGACAAACAGTCGGCGTCGATATGCTTGCGGACAGACTTATGCACAATGGTCACGTCGAATTCTTGCAGTCGCAGACTCCAGCGAGCGAGGCGTCCTGACGGGTCGTTGAGGTTGGCGAGCCAACAGAGAGCGTGGTGGTCCGTAACAACGCGAAACGGAATCCCGTACAGGTACGGGCGGAACTTGGTTAACGCCCAGATGACAGCGAGACATTCCTTGTCGGTTGTCGAGTAATTTTTCTCTGCCTTGGACAGTGCCCGGCTTGCGTAAGCGATCACCCTCTCTGCTCCGTCTTGTCTTTGGACGAGTACCGCGCCGAGTCCGGCGTTGCTGGCGTCCGTGTGTACTTCCGTTTCCACTGATGGGTCGAAGTGTCCGAGGATAGGGGGCGACTGGAGTCTTCCCTTCAGTTCGTTGAACGCTTGTTCTTGCTCCTCCCCCCACTGGAAGCTCAAGTCGTCCTTCGTCAGATGCGTGAGCGTTGCAGAAATCTTGGCGAAATCGCGAACGAAACGTCTGTAGTAAGCGCACAGTCCAAGAAATATTCTTACGGCATTCTTGTCTGATGGCTTCGGAAATTCGGCAACAGCGGATGTCTTGGCAGGATCAGGGCTTACACCCTGAGCACTCACGACATGGCCCAGGAATTTGAGCTCGCCGTAAGCGAACCTACATTTTGACGGCTTCAGTGTCAGTCCAGCATTCTGTATAGCCTGTAGCACGGCTCGCAAACGTCTCAGGTGCTCGTCGAAGTCACTTGCGAATACCACGACGTCGTCGAGATAGACGAGGCAGCTTTGCCTTTTCAAGCCGGAAAGAACGGTCTCCATTACGCGCTGTAACGTCGCCGGTGCTGTGCAGAGTCCGAACGGCATCACTTTAAATTCGTACAGTCCGTCCGGCGTGACGAAGGCAGTCTTCTCACGATCCCGTTCGTCGACCTCGATCTGCCAGTACCCACTCTTCAGGTCCATCGACGAAAAGTATCGGGCATGGCGCAGCCGGTCCAGAGTGTCGTTGATGCGTGGCAGCGGGTAGACGTCTTTTTTCGTTACGGCGTTTAGTCGACGATAGTCCACGCAGAACCGAAGAATCCCATCTTTCTTTTTCACCAGGACTACGGGTGAAGCCCACGGACTCTTTGAGGCCTGGACGATGTCGTCGTCGAGCATTTCTTGGACCTGTTTCTGGATGACTTCTCTCTCTTTCACAGATACACGATACGGCGACCGATGGAGGGGAAGCGCGTCGTCATCAGTTATAATTCGATGTTTCGCAACCGTCGTTTGGCGAACCTTTGACGACGTGGAGAAGCACTCACTGAACTCGGCAAGTAGGTCATGGAGTTGTCGTCGTTGCGGGGCAGGCAGGGTTGGATCGATGTCGAAATGCGAATGCGGCGTTGTCTTGTGTGACCACGAAGGGAGGTCCTCTGCTATTCCGGTGATCGCGGCTGGGTCCTCGAGTTCCTCGGCGTGACCCACGGCGGTGCCTTTCGTAAGGTGCTAAGCTTCCTGTCGGAAGTTTGTTACGAGGGCAACAGTGTGTCCATCTTGGAGCTCCGCGATGCCTCTTGTGACGCCGATCCCTCTTCCAAGAAACAGCTGGAGGCTTCCCTCTAGGAGAACGTCGCCGCAGAAAGCTTCGTCGATCCCGACGGGTACGAAAACACTCGACCGCGGCGGTAAGTTCACGTGGTCTGCGAGGACTCGGACCGCGGATGATGTCGCTTTGGGTTCCTCCCGTTGTGGAGCAGGTTTTCGTAGCGTCAGCCGGTTTGCTCCGAGGTCGATGACGGCGCCATACTCGCAAAAAAAGTCCATTCCGAGGATAACGTCCCTCAAACAATTTTGCAGAACGACGAACTTCACAGGGCACGCCTCACCGTGAATCTCGACGCGAGCAGTGCATCTCCCGACAGGTGTGATGAGGTGCCCACCGGTGGTTCGTATTTGAGGGCCTTCCCACGGCGTTGTCACTTTTCGAAGGCGGCGAGAGAGCCTCCCACTTAAAACTGAGTAGTCTGCTCCGGTGTCCACGAGTGCCGATGCGTCGAGGCCGTCGATAACAACGTTTAGGTTGTTGGACACCGTTGCAGGGAGTCATTTCGGTCTCTGGTGGCGTTCGAGTGGGGGCCCTCCGACGTTCGTGGAGGATCTTGGCGTCGGTCGTCTTCGGCAACTCCACCTCCAGGGGTTGCCGCGCCTAGTTTCCCCGACGAGGAGCGAGGGGCGACAGGCTTTCACGTCGGGGTCGGTGCATCGGCGAAGCTGGACGTCGTGGCGACGGCGACCGGAACTCTCGGCGGGACGCAGGCTCGGGGGACTGAGGTCGTCGCAAGTGCTCGTCGATCTCCCGAGGTCGTTCACCATAACGGGGGCGCGGGTCGTTCGGGTGGAACCCGCGCAGCCCAAGTCGTCGGTAAGGGCATCGGCGGTAGGTGTGGTCTGCTGCCCCGTAATAGAAGCACAGAGGGCGTCGGTCGGGGGTTCGCTAAACGTCGGTTTTCCGGGGTGCGCGAGGCTCCGGGCGGGCGTACTGCACCGGGTCGTCGTGACGTCTGTCGTGTTGCGGGCAGGAGACTGACGTCGGGGCGGCGTGACATAGGTGCAAGGAGGAGGCGGTGGCCGTCGGGCCACTGCGGCGTAAGTCAACGTGGGCTCCTCGGTGGCTGCCACGACGACGGGAGCCTCTGGTTGGATAGGCTCTCTGGACTTCTTCCCGCACAACCTCGGCGATGGAGAGCGAGGCCGGGCGTGCGGCAGCGGGCAGCAGCGTTTTCAATTCCTCCTGGACGACTTCACGGATAATGTCACGGATGCCGGTGAGGGTGGTGCCCAGGTCGGATCCAGATGTCGCCAGAGTAGTTATGCCAGGGTGTCGTTGGCAGTGTCTGGCGCGGGCTAGCAGGGCCCGTTCCATATTTGTCGCCTCCGTGACGAACTCGTCGACTGTTGTCGGGGGATTCCGGATGAGACCGCCGAAAATCTCGCTTTTCACACCCCTCATCAGGTGGTGCAGCTTCTTCTCGGTAGCCTGAGGATCGGTGGACGGGTTCTGTGACGACTGGCTGTCCATCGTTGGCCTCGTTGGCTGCTTAGTCTTGGGCGGCAGAGGTCCAAATTCCGGGTGTAGGCCTTTTGTACGACGACTGAACCGGATCTCGGAAGTGCTTTCGTTGGTTCTTCGTGGGCTTGGCGTCGGACTTGCACTGCGGGCCCTCGAAGGGGTACGCGGCAGGGGCATGCGGTACCCAGCACCTCCACCAAAATGTCACGAATGACGAGGTGACAAAACAACGGAATAACTGAGAAAACGGAAACGTTTAATGGGGCGAACTTGTGCCCAGAAATAAAAGGAAAAAGAAAATAACAACAGAGCGTCGCGGGCGTCGAAAGCGGCGAAGCAGCAGGATCGAACGCTGAGGCGAAACTGACTCCAGCTTGCCACGGGGAACCGCTTTTGTACACGCGTGGGCTTCTGGAGCATTCGGCGTAGAAGGTTTGGTGCGTAGAACATTCTAACCTCTAATCAGCAAGACGGCTCTCGAATTTACCAGAACGTCACATTACAGTGTCAATAAAAATGTGTAGCCGAGGCCAGGAATAGTATCCTGGCCTTCTGCGTGGAAGACAGGCGCGATAACCGTTAGGCCACGGGCGCGCTGCCCATTTTGTCAGCTGCGCTCGCGGCAGTCACGAGAGCGCTTGACCAGGTGATCGCGCGACACGGGAGCGCACCCCAGTTGAGCGAACACCACGAAATGTGTGATGTACCCGCGGCTCCACAGACAGAACAAAATTGTGCGACTCATCGGATCGGAGCATTAATGATTTTTGATTGATTGAATATAAGTTTAATAAAAAATAAAACTGAAACAGGTACGACTCTTTCTAAGAAATCAAGCCATTCTTCTGGGGTTCAACGAGAACATACACGATCAAAAACGTAGTATACACAAGAAAAGCAAAGTGCAGACAAGAGCGTTCTAAATATGAACATAAACAAAACTTCCACCCGAGTTTCGAATGTTAGAGTTATATATTGATTGCTAGATTTCGAAGGTGAGCTTTTCTTCGCACCCGTCGGTTTTCCGGTGAACTTCTTTCCGCTGCCCATTTTGAATAGGGTGGCAGAGACAAAAGGTGAATAAAACACCATACCGTGTCCCTTACCCCATACATGTTTCAAAGGGAGGGGTTTCGCTAGCAGAATACAGACTGATTGAAATGCAAGATTTTTCTAGAGCAGATGTTCGTCGAAGCTTTGAGACTACTGTGCCTGCCGACCCGATGCTGTCGGTCTCGCCCCAGCGCTCTATCCCTCTGCTACGCTGATATCAACGCATTCATTTTCATTGTCGGCACAGAATCCCAAATTCATTGTTCAGTACAATTGTCACTTGTGAAAGTATGAATGGTTGGCGTATGACACCTGGCACGAGAGCTCCTTTCCCGATATTGATCTTGAAATCCCCAGAATACGGGGATGCATGCTACATATTGCTTCTTTCCTTTTGAACGTTTTAAAATAATTTAAAATAAAAGTTAGTGAGGTCGGTGGTGAATGTTATCAATTACAATCAAAGAACTAATAATGAAGCTAGGTCAACTGCAATGTTTTTGAGCCAGCTCTTAGGCGCCCGTTTCCTGCTTGAGCGGCGTCGGCGTAACCGTAAGGTCACGTGACCTCCCAGGTCACGTGACCCCCTCAGGTCACGTTACCCCCCGAGGTCACGTGACCCCCCAGGCCACGTGACCCCCGAGGTCACGTGACCCCCAGGCCACGTGACCCCCCAGGTCACGCGACCTCCCCGAGGTCACGTCACCCCCTGGTCACGTGACCCCCCCCCCCCGAATTCACGTGACCCCCCCCGTGCCTTCTCCCTCCTCCTCAAGTGCTGCGCTCTAATTCGGCGTTACAGAGAGTTGTAAACGGCTTTCATTTTTTAGAGCGCAGCTCTTAGGCGCCCGTTTCCGGCTTGAGCGGCGTCGCCGTCGGCGTAACCGCGCGGTGCATTATGGGTAAATTTTTGCCGAAGGGACCCGAGGTCCTCCTGAAGGTTCTCGGGTCCCTTCGGGAGGACCTCGGGTTCCTTCGGGAGGACCTCGGGTTCCTTCGGGAGGACCTCGGGTTCCTTCAGGAGGACCTCGGGTCCCTTCGGGAGGACCTCGGGTTTCTTCGGTAGGACCCTAAGGTCACGTGACCCCCCGAGGTAACGTGACCCCCCCGAGGTCACGTGACACCCCCGAGGTCACGTGAAACCCCAGGCCACGTGACCCCGCCCCGAGGTCACGTGACCCCCAGGCCACGTGTATCCCCCGATGTCACGTGGCCCCCAAATCACGTGACCCCCCTGCCCGAGGTCACGTGACCCCCCCCCCCCCCAAGATCACGTGACCCCCAACAGGTCACGTGATCCCCCCCCCCCCCGTGCCTTCCCCTCCTCCTCAAGAGCTGTGCTCTCATTCGGCGTTACAGGGAGTTGTAAACGGCTTTCATTTTTTTCTGCGGAAATGGACGCTACAAATATTTTTTTTTTCTGCCGTCCGCTTTTTGTAACACTTCTTGGCTTGTGACACGCAAAAATTTCGTCCACTCATTTGCAATGTTTTTGCTGAATGCCGCGGCGTAAATCTCCGCCAATTTCACATAAAACACGCGATGTCCGAACAAGTGGTCGGTCGGGTCGGGCTACTCGCGCTAGACTGGTGCGCTTTTACGGGCGCTCCAATGACACGCGCGCTAATGTCGCTGAGCTCTCGAGTCGCGCGCGCTAACGTCGCGCGCGCTAACGTCGCGCGCGCTAACCTCGCGGCGCTCTCGCGTCGCGCGCGCTAACGTCGCCGCTCTAATGCCGTCGCTTTTGTGTCGTGCGCTCTAGTGTTGTATAGCCGTCGCAAGGACACTCAAAGTCAAAGCTAAGTATACTCTGTTTCATACTTAGTGTGCAACGCTGTCAAAGCTTTTGGCGCGAGCATGGGGCTCGATCTCGTTGATCATTTGCACGCGTTCTCGCGCAAACAAAACCATAGATGAAGCCACGCGCTCGCGCCAGTAGCTTTGACAGCGTTGTACGCTAAGTATGAAACGGAGCATAGATGTAAGGAATTATGGGCTGTCACACTCTCCACAACGTTTATTTATTTTTCCTCGATCTAGACATTGAGAATATTTACACGTCGACAAGTTGACCTAACATGAGGACTTGCTGGTACTTGTGACACAATTTATTGCAATAATTAAGCGAGCAAATTGCGGTCAATCTCTTTGATAACGAGCTCCATGGGACTGGAAAAACACGTTCGTTGCACAAGTCACTTAGTTCCAAGAGTTTAGGACGAAAATTAGAACATGCGAAACCAAAATACGAGTAGGTCTACCACGTAGTGGCAAACTTGCGCATTATAAGCTCCCCTTGAGACTAAGCTTTGGCGCAGTATTGAAGTGAAAACATTGCCACACGAAGCGCATGTGAAGGCGCCAGTCGTAGGGTAGAGCAGTTTATATTCTGAGAGGTGGATGGGTGGAGCTGGCGACGGGCAAAATCTAGCTCGAACAAGCCAACCTCGCAGTAACACCAAATGGAGATGCGTTTTCGTTTAGCCGCTCTGCGCAAGCCACATTGGTATTTTGTTGGGCCTGTAATTGATCACTGCATTTAAAGACCTCACACTTTTTATCATCTTCAATAAAAATAGTTACAAATTAGCTTTTGTTCATTTGTTTTCACACTAAAACGTGCTAAACAAGTCACGCAATTTAGAGCACGAGCTCGCAGTACCTGCAAAGCAAACACTTTCCGTGGAGTCACGGGAATTGTGGCGGTGGTGGGAATATATGAAATTAATTTTCTAGACAAAAAGGGAATGAAAAACGGTAATATTTTGGAGGTCGTTGCAGATAGGGAAGTTCGACGACAAATTTGTAGCAGCCGAGCTAGTGGTGCTTCCGCGACGATGAAAAAGAAGCCTGTCGGTGCGAGCGCACAGAACGACACACCACGAGCTTCGAGATTCGCCGACCGAGTGGCCCGGAGGCTACATCGAGCGATGCCCAGGACAGTTTCATTTCTTTTGTAAATATTTTACATAAAAATATGTTGGGTGCTATATTCCTGGTTCCAACATAATTGGTGACCCGGACGTGATCCTGCCATGTCTACGGAGTCTGGTGAGCCTGCACACCCGGCAAGTGCCTCCCAAGCAAGCGCCGCCTTGGGAATCGCCAGCTACCGCGGTCCTCACTTTACCAAAGTTTTGGGCTGAGGATCCAGCGCTCTGGTTCGTGCAAGTGGAAAACAAATTCCGCTTGCACCGCATAACCTCCCAGACCCGGCAGTAGGAACTCCTCGTTGACGCCCTCCCGCCGCAAGCCGCTACCGAGGTGCGGGACGTTTTACTTTCCCCAATCGGTGACACTCCTCACGAACTTCTCAAAGAAGCCTTGGTCAGTCGTCTCTTCGCCTCTGAACAACGACGCCTTCAGCAGCTCCTCAGCGCAGAAGAGCTAGGCGACCGTCGACCCACCCAGTTCTTACGACACCTGCAACATCTTCTGGGTGACAAGGCGGTCTCTACCGACGCCGCCATCCTCCGTGAGCTAGTTCTACAACGGCTGCCGGTTTCTGTTCATGTCGGCCTAGTGGTAGCCCAAAGGCTTCCGCTCGTAGAACTCGCTGAGCTGGCGGATCGAATTATAGAGGTTTCCGGTCCCACCATCGAAGCAACACAGCAGTCTCCAGACCTTGTTTCGGACATCGCCGAGCTCCGTCGGGAAGTGAAGAGCCTGACGACCATCATGTCCGAGCTTCTGCGGGAATCCCGTGACCGTGCTCAATCGTCACAGCAACACTGCGGTCGCGAGTGTCGCCGTCGACGATCACCATCACCTCGCCCTCTAGACAAGTCGCTATGTCGGTACCACCGACAGCTCAGACCGAAGGCCCGCCGCTGCTGTTCACCCTGTTCCTGGAACCAGAAAAACGGGACGGCCGATCGCTAGTGGCGGCGAGCGACCCATATCGGCCCACCAGTCGCCTCTTCCACATCCACGACAAGATCGTCGGCATCCGTTTCTTAGTGGACACAGGCGCTGAGGTCAGCATCATTCCAGCCTCATTTTTTTTTGCCGGAATCGCGCCCGAACTACATCATTGCAAGCTGTCAACGCTTCTCCAATCAAAACGTATGGACAAAAATCACTGACGTTGGACCTTGGCCTCCGACGACGTTTCCAGTGGTTCAATATCCGGGTGTACATGACACAAAGAAGGCTAATTGATGCGACCACTCACCTACACGTCTCTTGTATTGCGTCTCGAGTGCCAGCTTTTAGCCCCACTTTCAGCAAGTCACCTTCCACTTCATTTGCCAGTCTGCTCGAGGACTACCCAGACTTATCAAGCCGCACAACATCGGCAAGGTTCCTGAACATGACGTCATTCATCATATCGTGACGACTGGCCCGCCTGTCCATTGCCGACCACGTCGACTCGGACCTGAAAAGCTGCGGGTCGTACGGCAAGAATTCGAGCATATGCTCCAGCTCGGAGTCGTACGCTTATCTTCTAGTCCCTGGTCGTCCGCTCTGCACATGGTGTCCAAAAAGAGTGGCGATTGGCGATCGTGCGGTGATTATAGGGCTCTGAACACAGCTACAATTCCTGACCGGTACCCGACCCCAAACGTTCAAGACATGCACTGCCCTTTTTTAAGGATACCACAGTTTACTCGAAGATAGACTTCACAAAGGCTTACCATCAGATTCCGGTTGAACCTGCAGACATACCCAAGACGGCCATAACAACTCCTTTTGGCCTCTTTGAGTTCGTCACAATGCCGTTTGGTCTGCGTAACGCAGCCCAAACCTTCCAGGGATTTATTGATCAGGTCATCCGCGGTTTGCCCTTTTGTTTTGCCTACCCGCGGTTTGCCCTTTTGTTTTGCCTACCTCGATGATCTCCTCGTAGTGAGCAAAGACCCGTAGGAACACAAGTGCCATCTCACCGTACTGTTCGACAGGCTACACGAGTATGGAATTATAATAAACGCCGACAAATGACAGTTTGGTGTACCAGAGCTGACCTTTCTTGGCCATCAGATTGACTGTCAAGGTATCCGACCACTACCAAACAAGGTCAAAGTCATCACCGATTGTCCTCAGCCTACAACAAAACGCGCCCTCCGGCGATTTCTGGGGCTTGTAAACTTTTACAGGCGTTTTCTCCCCTACTGTGCCAAGCTGCTAGAGCCATTGGAGACACTGCTTTGCACCTCCAAAGGCGAGAAATCAATGTTGCCATGGTCCCCGGGGGCGTCGATAGCATTTGAGAGCGTGAAGAACGAACTCGGGGGCCAATGCCACACTCCTCGAACACCCGTCTCCAGATGCACCAACGTGCCTGATGGTTGATGCCTCGAACGTCGCGGTCGGAGTTGTGTTGCAGCAGAAGATCGTAAATATATGGTCTCCCATATATTTTGTTTTACGTAAACTGCAAGACGCAAAGAGGAAGTATAGTACCTTTGGAAGAGAGTTAATTGCGGCGTACTTAGCCATCAAACACTTCCGACACTTCCTGGAAGGGCGTGCCGCCTTCATAGCCACGGATCACAAACCGCTGGTTTATGCCATTCAGTCATCAAAACAAAATCATTCACCACAAGAGCTGTGACATCTTTTCTTCATCGCGGAATTCACTTCCGATATCCGACATGTGAAAGGAAAAGAAAACACCGTCGCTGACATTATCGCGTCTGGAGCTGAATGCCCTCAACACAGAGAAAGAACAGTTCACCTACTCTGAACTGGCTGCGGCTCAAGCACAGCTAGGACAAAGAACTTAATCCATTATGAGGACCGGCACGTCCTTCGTCGTTGAAGAGGTAACCCTCCCTGATCGTGGTACACTCTAAAGAAAGCCCGTGCGTCTGCTTTCCCTCACAACACTCGGAGAGCCAATCATCGCAACTTACGGAGGGAGCTCTGCGAATGACAATGACGAAACATATGTTTAGACCAAAAAACGCAGTCTGAGTTGTGACATTAAGCAATGCAAAACGTCACGCTTGCATTGCTTAATGTCACAACTCAGACTGAGTTTTTTGGTCTAAACATATGTTTCGGCAGTGTCATTCGCTGAGCTGCCTTCGTAAGTTGCGGTGATTGGCTCTCCGAGTGTTGTGCGTGAAAGTAAACGCACAAACTTTTTTTCGAGTGTATCATTTCGATATGTGATACTTCGACAGGAAAACCCCACCCGTATGTGCCACGCCAACTGCGTCATGCGGTGTGCTCTTCACTTCACTCCCTCTGCCACCCAGGCATACGCGCAACGCAAGATCTGGTAACGAACCGTTTCGTATGGTCCAAAATCAACGCCGACATACGGGAATTGGTACTCTCTTGTTTTGCCTGCCAGAGGTCGAAGGTGCAGCGTAACACCCATGCACCACTTGGCAAGTTTCCTCTACCATCCACACGCTTTGAGAACGTCCATCTAGACATTGTCGGTACACTTCCAACTTCACGGAATTTTACATACCTATTGACATGCGTCGACAGATTTTCTCGCTGGCCAGATGTGGTACCACTAGAAAATATTACCGCTGAAACAGTAACACGCGCTTTCATATCCAGCTGGATCAGCCGCTTCGGTGTGCCTGCCACAATCACCACCGATCGAGGGCGCCAGTTCAAGTCCGCGATATTTAAAAAATTAACATCTCTTCTGGGCTCAGTATGAGCGCGCACGACAGCCTATCATCCTGCTGCGAATGGCCTCGTCGAGCGACTGCTTTGTCAGCTGAAGTCTGCGCTCCGAGCAAAAACATTCCCCGATGCATAGGTTGACAACCTACCAGTGGTGGTACTAGGTCTGCGATCAACCCTGAAGCCCGACTTGGGTTGTACAGTGGCGGAACTCGTGTACGGTTCTCCCCTTCGTCTCCCCGCTGACATGGTTGAACCATCAACGGCACACAGTGTAATGGATCCCCCCTCCTACGTCCACCGACTCCGGGAAGCCATGAAGTCCTTGCGCCCAGTACAGACACGGCAACCTAGCGCACGACAAGTCTTTGTTCACCCTGCCCTCGCCCAATCTTCACATGCAATCATACGTCGGGATGCGGTAAAGAAACCTCGCAGACCTCTATACGATGGCCCATGCCAGGTCGTAGGCAGAACACCGAAGTTTTATACGGTACTTATACAGGGACGTCGAGATACAGTTTCCCTGCACCGACTAAAACCTGCTTTCACCACAGCCCTCGACACAACTACTACCCCTGTGTTGCAGAACAAAAGCTCCAACGCACTTAAAGGGGCTATGAAACGAATTTTGGGCTGAGATGAATGATTTTAAATTGGGACTTCACTAATCGCATATCGTTTAGTTGGCCAAAAGAAAGAGGGTAGAAAGTCAAAAGCCAGCTTTTCGGTACGAACATTTGAAAATATAGCGAACTATTTGGTACCTTCTTTCCTTCGAAAGTTCTCCGCCTTTTCCTTATGATACATCCGCGGTTCCCAAAGCGCGTCAGCGGTGCCAACCTGACGTCAGCCGAGCCCAGCTCACGCATTGGACACGAGAACTGCGTCAGTCGGACGTATGCGCTCGTCAACAATCAATCCGTCAACGAATATTTGGATTCGCGTTCGTGGCCAATGAGTGCCCTGATGGAACTTATCGTCACCGGGGAATGACAAGTTCTATGGTGTGCATAAAAAGCACGGTGGAAGCTAGGAGTCATCGCACCGGTGCCGAAGAATGTCACGACGACGTGATTTCACAATTCGCATTTGAGTTGAGGATTAAAGCTAAGGAGGAAGAAGTAGGAAAATCGTTTCATGAGGCCGGTTCTCACATACAGCGAAGCGCTGGTGCAGCGCTGTTCACGTGTCGTCAGCTACTTATCGTCTGCCATGAGCACCAATTTTGACGGTTCGATACAAAGCTGGTGAACGCTCCCGTCAGCACGCGCTTAGCGCGAGGTCAGTGCTATGCTTGTAGCGCTCCGCTGCAGGTGTCAACAGGCCTTTACTGCGCAAGTGGCCCAGGCCACTTGTCCAAGGGAGGGCATCTGTAGCAGCCGAGCTAGTGGTGCTTCCGTGACGATAAAAAAGAAACCTGTCGGCGCGAGCAGACAGAACGACACACCACGAGCTTCGAGATTCGGTGACCGAGCGGCCCGGCGGCTACATCGAGCGATGGCCAGGACAGTTTCATTTCTTTTGTAAAACTATGTTGGGTGCCATATTCCTGGTTCCAACAAATTCATTGTGTGGAAAGAGCCAAAAGCGCTTACGTTAACGAGATACCCTTTCAGTGCGTGGACACGTCACTGCAAATAGGGGGTAGAATTCAGAGTGGATCATGAGTTATCAGCACAATATGGCGAGGACACTAAAGACACTGGACCCTGGGGAAGTAGCGCCATTGCCTTCCCTGCCCGCTAGTCGGAAGCGAACATATACTAATAACATACAGACGACCAAACCTTGCAAGAAGATAAGTCTCAGTTGCCATGGCAACCGCTATTTCGTTTCATTCAAATCTTCGAAAGGGTCGTTCTGAACCAGTCGCACCAAGATTGCCACGGAGAATCATTGTACAGAAAGCGTTCCACGCTAATGTAAGCGTTCCACTCCAATGTAAACGTCTTTGCCGCTGCATACAATCAACCTATCGATCATGCTTATCTCCACATATATCTTTGCATGATATTATAGGGAGTATTCACTATACTTCGTTTCACTTTATCTGCGAGCGAAGCCAAAGCTAGAAGCACGAGACCAGCGCTTTTTGCGTTTCTCCCCAGCTCGCGCGCTCGAGCAAAGCCTGAACGCACGGAGCTTTCGTGCTCGCGCTTCTAGCTTTGCCTTCGCTCGCACATAAGGTGAAACGAAGTATAGACGCCATATTTGTGGGTGCTGTTCAGAGCGCATGCTCAGAACGAGCTCACATCAATAGGCTGCTAAGACCGGCACTCTCGATGGTGCGGAATGCACGTTGCAAAAGAACTGTGGAAGCTCGCCATCAGCACGCGCTCAGAATTCGCGCACACAGATATGGCCGCCAGTGAATACTCCCTATTGTTCTCGCGTATTTCAAGATTGGAAAATTATTTCTCAATACCGCCAAGCACCGACGCCGTATGAGGTGGTGGTGAGAAGATGTGCGCTCGTTTCGCCGGTGTGCGGATAACGAAATTCCGGCATTCAAGAAATGTCTCTCTACCCGTCCCCAGCGAATTTAGATCGGCTCACCAAGAATAGAGAAGCCAATAAGAAATTGCTCATTCAATGAACCAAAAACGGCAACCACACGGGAAGCTTGCGCAACTTTCTCGGGAATCATTAGCTGGAACGCCGCATTAGCTGGAACGCTCCTAGCGAGTTTCACGGTCCATGCGAATGGTGTGTATACCAATTTTTGTTTATTCATTGATTTCTATAGGTCATGTGGCGATTCCTTCGTCCTCGCAATACAGAAGAAAAGCATACTGCAATAGAACACAGGAAGGCTACAAGTGCGAACACTTAGCCACTTCCACAGCACAAGGAAGCGTGCGATACCCGCATTCCAAGGTTTTGCATTGCGAAGGTAGCCTCTCACCCGTGCCCCCGCCCCCCTCGAAAAACAAAAAGCGTAGTTTTGTTTTACAGTCTGAGAGTCGAAGTTCGCTGCCAATAGCACGTCAAAATTATTCCGGAGGATGGATGACAGCGCCAGTTACCACTGAGGAAAAGAGCAAAACAAGCGCCAAAAACAAAACAAAAAATGAAAGACATTTACAATTCTTTGTAGTACCGAATTAGAGAGCAGCTCTTGAGGAGGAGAAGGGGAGGGTATGTCCCTGCAACCCCTCCGTATCTCCCCCTCCTCCTCTCCTGCTCACCTCCCATTTAGCGTGAAATTTTTGCTTAATTTCCCGCTAAATTTAGAGGTTGAATGGTTTCCACTAAATTTAGCGGGGAATTATTTACCCGCTAAATTTATCAAAATGATTTCCGATAAATTTAACGGGAAAAATGTTCCACTAGATTTAGCGGGGAAATGTTTCCGCTATATTTAGTGGGGAATTAATTCCGCTATATATAACGGGGAAGTTTTCCACTAAATTTAGACGGGAAACTTCTCTAAATTTAGCTGGGAAATGTTTCCGCTAAGTTTAGCGAGGAAATTTACCCATAAAGCAACGCACGGTTACGCCGATGGCGACGCCGCTCAAGGCGTAAAAAATCGCCTAAAAACTGCGTTCTAAAAAAATAAATAAATAAGAACTGCGCATTGGCAGTTTTTAAAAGCGCTTTGTACGAAGGAGTATTTTCTACGTACTCATGTATTTAAAAAAAATATAAATTTCTCAATTCACCATCGAAGCGGCGCGTATACTCATAATAAACACAACGGCTCTCACATTCATGGTGCCTTCGGCTACTGTGTAGTTCCCGTACTGCTCCACGATGCACTGAGCCCTCTGGCGGAACTTGAGGTCTGTCTCGGGCTCCCACCAGTTGAGATTGTTGCCGTCCTTGTCGAACTGACGCCCTGTGTAGCCGACGCCGATGAGCACGAGTGAACGTCAGAGCGGGGGACACCAGCTCAGAGCCTGCCCGATTTCTTGTGAAAAGAAACTGCCTGAACCGAGTGTGGCCTACTACACCTAGAATGATCCTAGCCAGTTCACTTCTACATAGACATGTAAAGTTACTAAAAGAAGTAATTAAGCTAAGTTACTGAGTATTGACCTCAAATGTAAATTGAGTAGAGTAGAAATTACTCAAATAGAAAGTAATTGAGAAAATTACTAATTACCGTAAAAAAGTAGCGAATTACTTTTGAAGCTACATTTATATGTTTTCTATCGTAACATGAAAGTACATAGGTTTTCATCCGTTTGAGAAATTGCTCTAGCCAAATATAAATCGGCTTGTTTTTTTTTCAAAGGAATCCTTTAATAGCTTGTTCTGCTTCTGCGCGCCTAATTATGTACTTCTTTTTTTTTGTCAATGATATATTGCAAATGTATCATTTCTACTTTGAGGTTTAGCACTGCCTGAGCTTGATTTTTAGGACAGTGTTTGCTTGTTTACAGTGTTGCATAAAGTACATCTAAACTTCTAAAAAGCACCTGAAGTAAAGTACAAAGTAAATGAGAGGTAATGTACTTCAAGGAAAGTAGTAAGTACACCGGGTGCATTCTACTTTAAGTAACATACTATAATTACAATGCACTTTCTAAGTACATTACGCACAATTTTTAACACAATCTTTCATGATTCCCTTTTATTCTCTATACAGTGTTTTTCAACTGGTATGCATTGCTCCAGGGATAATCGAGGTGCGTCAGTTTTTTACGGAAATAGCAGCAAATATTGTATAAAGTCAAGTCACCACAGAGTAGTTGTTTTACTTTCGAAGACGAGCTATTTGATAAATCAAATAATAAGGCACTTATTTGTGTCGGTCTTATAGCCGCCATTACTTCATTCAGAGAAATGCCCAGATGGCGTCTCGAAAGACCGCGTTTTCACACGACGATATGCCATCTTTTGTTTTCAAATTCGGGGAATGTACATTGAAGTCGGGAGTTTTTCTTTCCTCGGTAGTTACCAGAAAAAAATAGTTTAGTAAAGTACAAAAACATGCTCAGAGAATGTACTTCAAGTAAAGTACAAGTTTTCTAAAAAGTAGTACGTTAAGGACCATGTGCTTAGAGTACTTCCCAACATTCGGTGTTTATTATTTTTTTATATAAAAACGGGGGAACTACTAAGGTTTCTTGAACGATTGTCGAATCTCTAAAGATCTGCGTATTTTGAGTTTTGGGAGGGAAGTTACCGCAAAAAGGTCATTTTTTTGCGTTGCTCTTTAGCACGCGATTCTTCAAGTACATGTAGCACAAACTACGGGAGCGTCAGATGAGCATCAGAGCAGGTGCTGCCTTTTGATTCCTCCTCTGTGTGAGGATGCAGTGTGCACACCTTCTGTAGTGGGCGAGAGTTCCTAAGTTCCCTTCCTTCAAATGGGTATCGTCGTGTAAAAACGTGTGTTCCGAAGCTCCTTGAGCTTCGGGACACAAAAAAACACCGCGTCTTCGGCGCTAATCCTACAATCACGCGGCCTGTCTTGCGTCTTGTCTGTTCGCTCCCCGCGCCTCGTAGCAGTGTTGTTGCAGTGGGGGGCTCGTGAAAATCTGGGTTGGGGGGGGGGGGGGGTTCGGACTCTCCAAACCACTTTCTTCCCCCCCCCCCTTTCCCCCCTCTCTACGCCACACGCTTCCCCCTCTTTGCAAATATCAGCTGATCTTCCAACATCTTAGCTCTTTTTGTGCAGGAATGTTTGTTGACAGGCAAAACAACCACTAAAATTCAAAAGTAATTTGTAATTTGAGTAGAAGTTACTCGGAAAAGTAATTAAAGTAAACTATTAATTACCCAAATAAAATTGTAATTGAAAGTTACTAAACTACTCAGAAAAGTAGTTAAACTACAGTAACCTGAGTAGAGTAGTTGAACTACGTACAAGTCTGCTTCTACGTCATCACAGTGAAATGGAGCGCAGACGCTGATTGGACACGAGCGCTACGTCAACGTTCGGCAGGGCCTCGGGTCCAATGAATGTGTCGAAGGACACTCGGCGTCGGGCTCGGGACTACAATTGCTGAGCTGGCGCCATCCGAGAGGGATGACGTTACGTGGAGTTAGAGGAGGCTGCTCACAGACTTTAATAATCTAGCTGGAGTTGGCTTCATGGGACCACGTACCTTCATCGTCGAAGCCGTGCGTAATTTCGTGGCCAATGATAATGCCGATTGCGCCGTAATTCAGGTAGCTAGGGGGAAAGGAGTTGGGTTAGGCAGGGGCATTTCGACGACAGCTCACGAAAATTGTCTCACCTGGGCCGATCTTTCGAGAAGAATACTCCCTGTAGGATACCGGCTGGGAACCCTGTGTGCAATGAAACAAGTCTTCGTCTGTCGCCAAACTTCATGAGATATGCGAGACCGCTAGTTTAACTTTAATATTGTTCAGTATTGTGCAAACATTATGCCACGTTCCCACCTTGCTCTGCCTAATACTGTACCAGGGATGGTTATCGTGCAAGATATGCCTATTACGACTACCCCATTACTAACAATATTACTATACGGTTCGGGTCACACTGCCGTGAAACGTTTAGACCGACCGCACACTCGACCTTGGTTATGGTCTTATCGGTTGGCCAAGCACTGCTAGTCGTCATGTCTCCTAAACTAAACAATTTTATGCAACTACACTAACATTCCGGCTGAGGTCACACTTCCATTATAATAATAGATTTTCCTCGGTACTGGCGGACCAATTATATTCAAAGAAGATTTTAACGGGAACGAATTGCTCATATACAGTATATTCACGCGCGAGCAGTGAACTCAGGGTGCATCACAGCCTTTACGTCCTTGACAGAAAGCATCCACGGCCGCACGGGTTGGACTTATGGAGCAAATCTTTCCCTGCTTCAGAGGACACAGCACTTTGCATCTTGAGTACGGTGTCGAGCATGATTATCAGCTAAAAAATAGTCAGAGTGCAGGCGAGCTGGAAAAATAAAATTGGGTTGTGTGTATGTTTATACAGCCTAGAACTTGGTCTGCCTCAACGGGCGACGAGTCTCCCAGCTGTAGATGAGCCATTTATCCAGTGCAGTACAACCGCTAGCCTGGGGTCTTTAAAGGGGTACTCCACAGATTTTTTGAGCTACCTCAACTAACTATATTTTCTGAATCCCCGGTCTTTAGCCTTTCCGGTATGTTATTTAGTATCGCGAAATTCATAATAGGTATTGTGAAATCGGCAAATGAAAATGATGCAAAAACCTACTTTCAAATATACGCGCACTTTTCAGTGCCCATGACTTCAGTGGCAGGCAGGCTTGCCAGTCGAGCAAGCAGTCCAAAAATAGAATATGCCAAACATTTGTTCCGTGCTGTAGCGCGGATACTGGAGCGAGCTTCCAAAGCATTCATTTGACACCATGAAACTGCATAGAATCCGCTGGGAACAACTTCTACAGTCCAAAAAGTGAACCCCTGCCTTCCACTGACGTCACTTTTTTGTTGTTGCCAGTAGAGACTTTCAGTTTGAAAAACACGGTGAAGACCAAAACTGTAAATTCAATAACTTCGCGAAAAAACAATATTTGGACCTAATATTTGGGTTACTATTTTAGTGATGTCTTTTAGTTAGTTTTGCAAAATTTCAAGCAAATCGGAGACATCAAAAATATCTGTGGAGTAGTGATACACGACCGCACGCCGGTACGATGCTCATCCAGATCGAAACGGGCAGGGGTGGGGATTGTAGGCGAGTTGGTGTAAGTTGAACATGATTGTAAACCTGAGACTGGGGCAGAAAAGAGAACACAACAGAAGGTAGAAAAAGAGGAGGCAAAAAAGAGGAGACGTTGCCTCCTCTTTTTCTACCTTCTGTTGTGTTCTGGTTTCTGCTCCAGTCTCAGGTTTACAATCATGTTCATTTTCAGCTGTCGCACCAAGATGTAGTTGAAAGAGAAGAACGAGAAAAGGGAAATTGCGTCTCCCGTTTTGTTTTAAGTTTTGCTGGAGAACAAACACGGGTGTGCGAGAAGACTTAGCTGCTTTCCATGAGAACGTGAATGACGCATCAACAGAAAATATCGACGAACGTCTCGATAAGTGCCGAGTATGTTCACGACTCATGCAAATTTCGGCACAGTTTCCTTTTGTCTGGCATTATAAGCCGAGCAACTGTTCCAAAATGCGTCTTCGGCGCTTCGGAATGCAAGGACAGCAATCAAAAGGCAACACAGATAACGCGCAGGGAACACGTGATGGCGCGCTGGACAAGCGCACGCGGTCATTGGTTGAGGTCGGAGGTAAACAAGAGCACGTGGGCGTGCTTGGGATGTAAACAAGCGCTAGACGTGCGCAAGTAGCAGACGAACTTGTAAATCGTATAAACCCTTCTCCAAAGTCACGTGCCGAGTATTAGAAGATCGGAACCGCTGTACTACAATGGCGGAACTACTGACATCGTGGAACGCGCAAGGCATTTTAAAAGATAGCAAACGTCGGTGCGTCGCCAACGCTGTAGTCGGTGACATGTTATGGGTAATGTGAAAGCTCCTCCAACACCGCCTAGAATACAAGGCCGTAGTGTTGAAATTTTTGAGTCACTAGCAAAAGCCAACGCGGGACATTAAAAACAAATTTGTGTTTTTGTATGTTTATACAGCGTAGAACTTACTCTGCCTCAAAGGGCGACTTGTCTCCCAGCTGTAGATGAGAAATTTGGACAGTGCAGTAGAACCGCTAGCCTGGCGTCTTTAACATGCACCACGCAGTAGTGATACACGACCGCACGCCGGTACGATGCTCATCCAGATCGAAACGGGCAGGGGTGGGGATTGAACCCAGGATCCCTGGGCTCTGCAGCGCTAGCTTTCGCCCCACGTGCCCCGAGCCGGTGTGCGCCACTGGACACATATTGGAAACGAGTGCTGCGTCAGCGCTCGGCTTCGAGTCAAGTTTGAGACGAACGTTGACGCAATCGTCGTGTCCAATCTCTGCCCACCGTTGGCCTTCGCTGATGACGCCATCTCATTCAGCACTACGGCGTTGTTATCTAGGAGGTGTTTGCTCCTCCCACCTCTTTCCACTTGACGCACGTGAGTCATTCGCGTTCTAACAGACCGAGAGCGGCGGAATGGCCGACTCGAGTCTTTTCGCACTCTCGAATTCGTACTTCCACGACTTTAAGAAAACCGGAAATGTTCAACCTCACTCTCTTTTTTTTAGACTGCCTCTTAGTGCGGTAGCTGACCATCACGCACGACAACGTACTTGCGCTGCAAAGTGCGGTGTCGCCTGAACCGGAGAAAGATTCGCTGCGTAGCGCACCGTGCGGCTCTGGTGTCTGCTGTTGCGGACTCCAAGTGTTTTTCATTGATAAAAAGGCCGCATTCGTCTTTAAAGGGGCGATGCAACGATTTTTGTAATTTGCGCAAATACCGCTTAGAACGGATCCCTGACGTTAATGACCTGTGAACTACCCGTTCGTTTTTCACCACACGCAATCGAAGTCGCAGAAAACAATAAAGAAAAACGAGCAGAGTTCACCCCCTCAACTCGCAGCCAGAACAAGCGGCCACGTGATCTGGAGCCGATTAAATGCCGCCAATGTTGATCATAGCCATGCGCTGGGGTTGGCAAGGCACAGGACACGCGCTGCGTTCCAGACATTGTTATGGTTCGGCTGTTGTCATTGCAGCGATCGGGCACAGGACACTACCCGAATGCATCTCGAGCTATAGATTATCACGAGGCCAAATCGAGTGCCAACGCAATGCTCGGGTCCAATCTATGAGCCGCATTCAAATATCGTCACTGGACGGTACTGTTACCGCCCAGCTACGTCATCAGGTTTTGCGAAGGAGAGATTGAATGAAAACGCTCGGTTTTGTCCTCGACATTACAGGGCAACAAAGGAGTTTCTTGGTCAGTGGCATTGCGTGCGAGTATCCTTGAGTCCCACTAGTGCCAGTAAGCTCGTGTAAAGTGAAAAACATTCCAATTGAATATCGTTGCACCGCCCCTTTAACGTCAGCTCTTGTTTTCATAATATTGTTGCAGAAGGAAGCGGATCGACAAGCGTTAACCTGAAACTAAAGGTTCAATCGACGAACTTGTGCCAAAAACAAAAGAAAGAATGAGCGTTGAGAGAGCAGCAGCGAGCGTCAAAGACGGCGGCAGCAAGTGTCGAGAAGTCGGCGTAACAGGTGGATAGCGCGAGAGCGCGAGAGGCTGTCGTTGTCAGCTGAGTGAGTCGGCAAGGTCGCGCTGGGCTCCTTACTGGCTATCTCGGACATTCGAGCATCGAACATTTGGGGTAAGAATAAACGCGAATCGTCTAGAATTAGGGAGTATCGTTCCTTCTCCGTCATAAACACAGCAATATTAGGCTTATAGTGGACGTCAGCTCAAAGAGAACTTTGGTATTTTTCGTTTATCTTTTGATCCAGGTAACGTCGTGTTCTCAAACTTTCGCGTTTTCTCCCAACTTCTATAGCGTCAGATTCTCACGGAGTGTTGGCGTCCTGTGATGCATAGTTTATTGACGCGGGCCGAAAACCACGGTTGTCTTTTCTCAAGACACCCGTTATATATCCGCGAATGTACGGCTATAGTCAGTTACAGGTTAAGAAAAGTTTTCGAGGAAAAGGAAGGATAGGGAGGAGCAAACAGACTAAACGCTAAAGAGAGGAGGAGGTTTCCTAAATTTCTCCAGGATTCCGTCTACTTCCTCCTCCCCAACCTTACTTTCCCTAGAAAACTTTTCTTAACCTGTAACTGACTACTGCAGCTTCTGTTTTTGTTCTCCCCTACCAATTATTGCTTAAATATTGGACGGTACAACAAACTGCATTTGGCAATTATTCACGGGCCTGATATGTATTCGTATATTTTCCTCAGCGCTGGCATTCTGAGGTCAGGGCTTTCTTATTGAGCGTGCACTTAGACCCTTCGAGCACCAAGGCACGATGACCAGTGAAGCGACAACCGCCGACCCGAGACGCAGCACTCACTGATTGAGTTCTCCAGGTCGGAGTAGTAGGCGTTTACCACAGCAACCTGGGCGAGCCTCTTCCACTCGCCCTTGATATGCGGCTTGCGCAGCTGCCCGAGGGCGTAGTCCGTGGACCACTTGCGCAGCCGCATGATGTTCTCGAAGTACGCGTCCGGTTGCAGCGTCACGTTGCTATAGTGCTCCTCCACAAGAGCGTCCTTCAGCAGCTCCTCCGGGTAGCCGATGTACGGCTGGATGGCCTGGGCCTTGGCCCGTGCGCGCTGCCGCGTCTGCTCGTCCATCCAGTCGATGTCGTCCAGGATGGCCATAAACTCTTTAATCATGAAGTTGACCATGTCCAGTGCTGGGCCCTTGCTCTCCTCCTGGAAGAAGTGCCGCACGTAGAGCGAGGACAGCGCCATGCCCAGGGAGCCCGTGAGTGAGCCCATGCACTGCTCCCAGCGGGCCGTCTCGCGGGTCTTGCCCGTCAGTACAGCGTTGAACTCCTGGAGTCGCTCGCGCCAAGGCTTGCCTAGCGTAGCGTATGACTGGAGCACTACGCGCCACACCATGTAGTTAGCGACGGTGCGCGCCGGCGTGCGCAGGATTAGAGACTCGAACTGCTGCACGAACTCGGGCACGACGACGATGATGGGCTCGTCAGGGGTCACCTTGTCGACAAGCAGCGAGTTGAAGTAGCGGTCCCAGTCAATCTGCGTGTGTACCGCGGGGGCAGTTTGGGAACCAAACGGGAAGTTTCGTGAGATCTGCGGTCACGACCGTGATTTTCGCAGACGAGTCCGGACGCAGTGGTCCTTCGCCGTCATATGTAGGTTTTGCGACGAGCGATCAGGTTTTCAAATTCACTTACTAAAATTTTAGACATTTGTTCAGAAAGTTGATGAAACTATTTTTTGGTCCGCTCAGAAACTTCAAGCTGACGGTTAAGTCAGACAAAGGCCTTCAAATATTAAATAATTTAGTTGAGTTATTACATTTTTTTTATGGGCACTGCATGAAACTAAGCAGTGTGGGTGGTTACCTTCAATAGTGACCGAACCTACGATTCATTTTATCACATTACAGTCACAAAAGCATATAAAAATAACAAAATAGGGTTCTGTCGTTGTTGTGACTAAAGAATGGTTCGCACAGCGTTAGTTCGCACAGCCCGTTTTCTTACGTTACATTACAGTTACGAAAGCTTAAGGACTGGTTCACACATCACAGTTTTCTTACGGTTCATTATGTTTAGCACTAGTCACAGAAACGTTCGTGTCTTGAATGTCGCGTGCCAGGCAACATCTCTGAACTGGTAGACAGGCTTAATATGAAGCACATAGGTCCAAGTGACTTGTACGTGAGCTGTAGTAACGTAGTGATTTGAGCTAGTTGGTACTTCACATGATAAAACAGTGCACAGAACACGGAGGAAGAGAAAAGGACAGGTGGAACGAAAAAGCGCTGTTTTGTCATGATCATGATGTGCGTAAGCTTTCGTAACGTAACATAACATAGGAAAACGGACGTAAGAAAACGGTCTGCTTGTGCCACGAGTCACCGGGAAATCTGTGCTTCATTGTAAGCGTGGCTACCAGTTCAAGGAGATAGCCTGACACGCGGCATTCGAGACACGCATGTTTCGGTGATTTATACGTACCGCAATTCAATGTAAGAGAACAGTGCCCTGTGAACCATACTTTAATTATACGGGAAGATATTTGGAAAAGGCTCATGTTAAAGTCCTTTTGACGCTTCTGGCAAACCGTTTCCCAAACTTGGTTTAGTGCATTTTGTTTCCGCCGCCTGGTTTTAACGTTCTTTACGCTCGCGAGTGGACTATTTCCCAAGCTTCGTGCTTTCACTATAGACCTTTTCAATGTTTACAAAATCACAGTCCAGCGTGCGATCTTCACAGCCCAGCACGTGCGTGTTCGTCGCTTCGGAAAGCGAGCAAAGCACGCGCCATACGCACGAACACTCAAAATGGCACCGGCCACAAGCTCGTTTTTGGAAAGGTCTATAAACCTTTCCAAAAACGAGCTTGTGGCCGGTGCCGTTTTGAGCGTTCGTGCGTATGGCGCGTGCTTTGCTTGCTTTCCGAAGCGACGTACACGCACGTGCTGGGCTGTGAAGGTCGCACGCTGGACTGTGATTTTGTAAACATTGGAAAGGTCTATACTTTATCACGTTGATCTCACCAGCCAGTTTCGTTACGCCATCGCTGCCGGCGTGCACTGTGGGAACTGCAGTCAGTTTGCACGTGCGACCGCAGGTCTGCGCGAGCCGAGCACGCGACGGCACGAGCTTTCACGTGCACTGGCGCTTTCCTCCTGTGGACTACAGCCAAATACCGTTGAGACTAATAGACCTTTTGCGAAATTCCCAAGCGCCAGGGAGCATCCTCCGAGGGTAGTTACACGCGCTGCGCGTGCTGGCGTCAGCAGTAGTAGCTTTTCTAAAGCAAATGTCTAAAACAAATGGCATTTGCACGCGTGCTTGTCAACGCTTTATTTTGATGTTTTACTTCGAATCTTTTATACGGGGAAGGCGAGCGCGTGTGGCGCGTGTCTATACATTCCCATCATTCTCCTTGATGCTTGGGTAATTTAGCAATAGGTCTATACAGTAAAATCCGGGGTAAAATGGGAGACGGAAGTAGAAAGCGATCCTGGCGGTAAGGAGTGGACAACTCGCCACTTTCTCCGGAAATGAATCAGGTGGGTCTGACTCAATAGAAATTTTGATAGTCTATGAAATATTTCCTTTTTTTTTATGGGAGCATAGAGAGCATGAGCTCGTGATATTGGGCCTTTTGGTATTTTGATGTCAAAATGCAGTGTGTTGTATACAGTTTACAAAATCACAGCTCAGCGTACGATCTTCACAGCCCAGCACGCGCGTGTTTGTCGCTTCGGAAAGCGAGCAAAGCACGCGCTATACCTCCGAACACTAAAGATGGCACCGGCCACAAGCTCTTTTTTGGAAAGGTCTATAGACCAGTCAGGATTTGTATAGCGATTTGGTACAATCTAAATAATTAATTACTTTTTCTGAGTTTGTTGATTTATTTGTTTTATTCTTACCGAAACATGTCTTATTAGATGTCCTTGGCTCCAAGTGACCATAATTGGCAATAGGTAACAAGTTTTTATGAGATCGACTTGAAATGACTCTAAATGACTAGAACTGGTTATTATTGAAAATTATGTGATTTTTTGTTTGTTTACAATTATGAACGACCTCAAGCAGCTTTTGTTGGCTATTTGCATCTTCTTTGACCAGATTGACCTTAAATGTCTGCCAATGGCTATTGATGAGATAATTGACAATTATCTATTTCGGCGTTGGTGTATGCATATGGCTTCAACTGGCTATTATTGGCTATCAGCCTTCACTTATATATATATTTGCTAGATATAGCTACAAATATTAATAGTGAATAATGAAAACTGAGCTATTTCTGTTTATAAACTGGAATGACTTCAGATGGCTATTGTTGGCTATTAGAATATAATTCTGACCAGATTAGCTCAATGGCTACTAATGGCTGTTAGTCAGTATAATAGCAATTATCCGCTGTTTGAAGTTTTATGAATGAGAATGGCTTCAAGTGACAATTATTGGCTATAAGCACCTATTTTTGATTAGATGGGCTTCAAATGGCTACAAACGGCTATTATACTTCGTTTCACCTTATGTGCGAGCGAAGGCAAAGCTAGAAGCGCGAGCACGAAAGCTCCGTGCGTTCAGGCTTTGCTCGAGCGCGCGAGCTGGGGAGAAACGCAAAAAGCGCTGGTCTCGCGCTTCTAGCTTTGGCTTCGCTCGCAGATAAGGTGAAACGAAGTATAGTTATAGGCGATTTTTGTATTTACTAGCTAGAATGGCTTTTAGTTGCTATTGTTGGCTATTAGCATCTATTTCTGGCTAGATTAGATTCGAAAGCTTGCAATGGCTATTGGCGAGTATAATGGACAATTCTGTGCTATTTCACCGTTTATGGACGAAACTGGCTACAAGTGGCTATTATTGACTATAAGCATTTATTCTTTATTAGACTGGCTTGAAATAGCTATAAATGGCTATTAGTGGCTAGTTTTGATAGTTATGAGCAATTTTAGTGTTTACTTACCGGACTGGCTTTTAGTGGCTATTGTTGGCTATGATCATTTATTTTTGACCAGATTGAATTCAAGTGGCTAGCAATGGCTATTAGCAAGTATAATTGTGGATATCTACGAATAGCCATTCATAGCCATTCGAAGCCAATCTGGTAAAAATGTATGATAATAACCAAAAATAGCCGCGTGAAGCCATTCCAGTTTGTACACAAAAATAGCTGCTAATTATAAATACTAGTCACTTATAGCCATTTGTAGACAATTGAAGCCAACCAGATAAGGAACAGATGCTTATAGCCAATAATACCCAATCCAAGCCAACCTTGTCAAGGATAGGTGCTATAGCCAAAAATATCCAGTTGAAGTCATTCAAATCTATACACGCTCCAATTTCATAAATTGTAAATAATAGTTACTGATAGCCATGTATATATTCATTTCAATAATAAATAGATGCTTATAGCCATTTGAAGTCATTTTCATTCATAAACACCGAAATAGAATAGAATTGGCAACTATATACGCGAATAGCCATTCATAGCCATTTGAAGCCAATCCGGTGAAAAGTATAGACCAAAGCCATAAAGTGCAACATGAAGCCATTCATGTTTGTAGACACAGAGATAACTAATATTTATCAATGCTAATCACTTTTAGCTATTTGTAGCCAAATGAAGCCGACCAGGTCAGGAATAGATGCCTATAGTCAATAATAAAAAATCAATCCAACCAAGTCAAGAATAGATGCCTATAGGCAATAATAGTTAGTTGTGAAGTCAATCAAATACATACACACTCCAATTGCATAAATTGCCAATAATAGTCGCTGATAGATATTGTGGGAGCCGAGGGTGAAAGACGAGGCAGAGGGCACGTGACAGGCGGTCGGCGGAGAAGACACGAGCTGGCGCGAGACATTGCATGCTACGCGAGGCTGAAGCTGGCAGGAACATCGGGGCCGGGCTGCCTGGCCTGGCCCATGGCGAACCCCGGAGCGGTCCACCAGCGAGGTCTGGAGCAAGACCGGTGGAAACGGCGAGCCCGGGCCATATGACCTGGGCTATGGCGATCCCGGGGTGGTTCCGCAGCGAGACTCGGGCATTGATAGCCCGGGACAGCCAGCCTATGCAGCGCGGGCGTGGGAAAGGCGATCCGCAGGCCTGGACATGGACTTCGACTGTGAGCTCTTAACGACGGGTGACAACAAGGGTCGGCGGGCCCGGACTACCGGCTCTCGACGACGGGCAACCGGGAGGTACAGTAAACCCATTTGCTGTCTTCTCGTTTTGCTATGTCACTCCCTGGGTGACGAGCGGAGCGCATACCGATCGGGCGGCGATTATTAGTAGAGGGACCTCCGTAAAGAAATCCGCATTACAATGCATTTTAATTGTGGGTTCCTTTATGGAGGTCGCTCCACTAATAATCGCCGCCCGATTGGTATGCGCTCCGCTCGTCACCCAGGGAGTGACATAGCACAGCGAGAAGACAGCGAATGGGTTTACTGTACCTCTCGGTTGCTCGTCGTCGAGAGCCGGTAGTCCAGGCCCGCCGACCCTTGTTGTCGCCCGTCATTCAGAGCTCACAGTCGGAGTCCGTGTCCAGGCCTGCGGATCGCCTTTCCCACGCCCGCGCTGCGTAGGCTGGCTGTCCTGGGCCATCACTGCCCGAGTCTCGCAGCGTAACCACCCCGGGATTGTCATAGCCTAGACCTAGATGGCCAGGGCTCGCCGTTTCCACCGGTCTTGCTCCAGACCTCGCCGGTGGACCGCTCCGGGGTTCGCCATGGGCCAGGCCAGGCAGCCCGGCTCCGATGTTCCTGCCAGCTTCAGCCTCGCGTAGCACGCACCGTCTTGCGCCAGCTCGTGTCTTCTCCGCCGACCGCCTGTCACGTGCCCTCTGCCTCGTCTTTCACCCTCGGCTCCCACACTCTCCCCCCCTCAAGGCCCGAACTTCGGGGGACTTCATGGGCCTCAGGGAGCCACTGGGCTTCATGGGCGGCCGCTGTCGCTGTTGTCCGGAGTGGCTACGTTGCAGCGTCCGAAAGTGGCGTAGGTACTGGTGGCTAGCGAAGCCGGCAGACAATGCCGACCTGTCTGTCGCTCGCTGTCCCACCCACCGCGATGCAGCGGGGGGCTTGCTCCAAGCTGGTTCGTCCGACGCGGACGGACCTGCCCCGTTCCGCTTAGAGGTCGCAGCGGGCTTTGAACTGCCCGCCTGAACCGTTCGTCAGGCCGAAACTGTCAGCCACCCTGAGCACTTGGGAAAACAAATGGGCCCGTCTTCCCTCCCGGTGGGCTTCCTGGGTTACGCCGTCTATGGCCGTCTTTCCAAGAAGCTATTCTGCGCAGAACAAAGTTTTAAAAGAACACACAACTAACAAGTACTCTGCTGCAGACTGTGGCAGTGGCCATAGCCCCCACTGCCAAATTGCTTGCCGACGGGTTCGTGTACCATGCGGCTACTCAGCAAGTCCGCATTCCAGAGGTCGTTCCTGGGTCGCCAAGAACAGGGGATTTCTAGTGTCCTACCGCAACCTCATGTTATACGTCTTCCGCATCGCGACGACGGTAGTATCCTTTTAAGTCAGCGATGTGAATCTGGCAAGCCTCCTCGTTTGTATCTCGCCGAGTAAGTCTAGAAGTGAGACACGACGACCGCGTCTGTATACCTCGGGTGCCCTTCTCAGCTCGGAGCAGGCGATGTGACAAAACCACTAGCTGCGTTGCTCAAAGCGTGAAGTTTCCTTCAGAACAGGTAACGATGGTGTAAACCTAGTCCATATTTTGCGCAAGCAAAGGGATCCAAAGCCAGTGGCGGGATGACCATCTATCATACCCGTGTTCCGCAACGGCTACATATACCATGTGTTACTCGATGTAAGCGTCAGCGTCCCGTTCTGTCCACGTGTGTACGAGCTCTAGGGACTGCTCGGTCTTCGGAGGGGGCGGCAGCTCAGCGAGCAAGCCCACTTTAACCGTTCAGGCCTCAAGGAGAGTTGGGCAGCTACAAGCCACCTAAATGTTTACCGCCTCATCCCCGGCAGGTCGTGACGCGACAAAACTTATTAAAAGTCTTGCTGTCACTGCCACGACCGGCCAGAGTGAAGTTGAGAAAGAATCATATAAATCATTTTGTAGCTTTCCTGGAACAACCCCCCTCAATGGAGAGTCGTCCCTCTGCCCTTCGTCGATTGTTGGAGTGACGCGAAGCAACTAGCCGTCTTGGCCCAGCAGTTACAAATAATAGTGCTCATTAACTCGCCTGCCAGCGTTCCCCTCGTCGACCGCAATTTCCGCCAGTTTATCCGACACCCGCTGACAATCTCGTCCGCCAGTGTTCCGGGTGTCGACTGCTATTCCCGCAATCTTTCCGACACCCACTGACAAAACCCATCTGCACCCCGGGCCTCGACAAGTGCTTACTTGCCTACGGCATCACCCCAAGCCTAAATCCTAAATCTGCAATGATTCCTGGCTGTTTCCCCTCCTGCCAGTCGTTATCCTGCCTTCCAGCGAACATGCCGTACCTCTCCTCTGCCTCCGAAGACAACGTTTTTACATCGTAACCGCGCTCCTCGTCTCCTGCCAACCATTATAATGGGGTACCCGAGAAAGCGCGTCCGCAACCTCATCCTTCGAGCCCTTTAGGTACTCGATTCGAGGAGACACCTGCTGAGCTCTGCTGTCAGACAAGTCGTCCAAATCCCAACATACTTTGTCTCAACGGGCATCGTTAGCGTTAGTGAACAACCCGCTCAACGAATCCGTGGGACTCTCTGGGGACGACTAGAAGCAGAGGCATACCGAACGGCCCCACATTGGACGCCATTTTAATGTGGGGTTCTTTATGGAGATCCTTCTACTAATAATCGCCGCCCGATCGGTATGCGCTCGCCCGTCACCCAGAGAGAGAGTGACATAACAACGAGAAGACAGCGAATGGGCTTACTGTACCTCTCGGTTGCCCGTCGTCGGGAGCCGGCAGTCCGGGCCCGCCGACCCTTGTTGTCGCCCGTCGTTCGGAGCTCACAGTCGGAGTTCGTGTCCAGGCCTGCGGATCGCCTTTCCCACGCCCGCGCTGCGTAGGCTGGCTGTCCCGGGCCATCACTGCCCGAGTCTCGCTGTGGAACCACCCCGGGATCGCCATAGCCTAGACCAGATGGCCAGGGCTCGCCGTTTCCACCGGTCTTGCTCCAGACCTCGCTGGTGGACCGCTCGGGGGTTCGCCATGGGCCAGGCCAGGCAGCCCGGCCCCGATGTTCCAGCCTGCAGCTTCAGCCTCGCGTAGCACCGACCGTCTCGCGTCGGCTCGTGTCTTCTCCGCCGACCACCTGTCACGTGGCCTCTGCCTCGTCTTTCACCCTCGACTCCCACAAAGTGTATGAAAAAGTATTTAAATGATCTGATTTTGGGCAACCTCCCTAACGTGCGCACTCCCGGTGATCCGGAGGCCAGCTGGAATAGACCGGAGAAAACGGAAGATGCTTCACCCTACGATGAGAAGCAAGATATGGCGACTCTTGCCACGTCAGCCACGGAGCCAAAGTCCGAAACAAAAGCGGCAAAGAAGAGCGCCACTCCGCTGAACGTGCCCGAAATTGAAGTTGCACCTGAAAATCCCGAGCAACGTGCGACACTACAGAAAGGATACAGCAGTCTAAAGGGGCTCTTCGGCCGTATCCCCTATTGGAAAATCTTGTTGGTGGTAAGATGTTGGAAAAAGCCTCATACAAGCGTAACCGTAATATGGGACATCCTATACCAGCGAAAAAAGCGGCCCCAGTATAGTGGATTAAAGCGGAACGATACAGATTGGCGGAACCATAAAAGCGTGTCGTACTATGGGACATCCTATACCAGCTTAGTGGATCTTGTTGGAACCATGTAGGCGGATGGAACCATACAAGCATAACGTAATATGGGACATCCTATACCAGCGAAAAGGCGATAACATCCATGTTGGAGCCATATGGCTCCACCATGCTGGTATCGCCTTTTCACTGTTATACAGGGCGATTTTTTAAGCTTTACATATTTGTTTAGAAAGGTTGTGAAAGCTACATTAATGCGGTTTGTGCAGGTGAGTTATACGTCCAGGGGTACGTAGTATAGGGGCCTAATCGTAACAATTAGTCGGATAATTAAATAAAATTTTTAGTTACTTTTTAATTAGTGAAAATGAACATATGGTTTCAGTTAGAAATTTGCCGAGTCACTTGAAAACGATCAAATAAACTCTTTTTAGAAGGATATAATTCAGAGGTACCATTTTACGCATTCTGTAAAAACGCTTTATTTGGATCCGTTTCTAGGTTTCGGTTTCTTATCAGAGCGCATCTCTGCACCTACGGTCCTGCTCCCCAGGGGTTTAGTCACGCAACACACGTGCGTCCTGCTTCCCTCCATTCTACGAGGGAGGCCAGGAGGTGGCTTCGCATTGCAGCCACTGGTCAGCAGTATCGCAGGTGCAAAGATGCGCTCTGATAAAAAACAAAAATCTGGAAACGCGTCCAAATTAAGCCTTTTTTAGAACGCCGTAAAATGCTGTTCCCGTCTTATATATTCATGAAAAGGGTTGATTTATTGTTTTTCGATGATGCTTAGCAACTTTCTAATTGGAATTATGGGTCTATTTTCACTAATTAAGCATTTAACGAACATAATATACTTAAAGAGAAGCTAGAGTGGTTTTGTATTTGAGGAAACACATTTAAATCTTCTTCATTTGACCTCCAGAATCTCAAATATCAAAATTATTTGGTAATTTGGTGAACCGAGGCTGCATAGAATAAATTTTAAAGTATCACTGGAGGCACTCTTTCCCGGAGAGCGACATCACAAAAGGAGCTTTCGAAATCTCTGCTCATGCATCTTCAGCGCTAATCAAAGCTATGCATGCACACACTATTTTTAAAAAGGGGAAAAAAAGACTTCACGACTGGTGCCAGTACGGAAGAGTACACCTAGAAAGCTTTCAATTGGACGCGCGGCCCTCAAGCGACACATGCTTGGCAGCTGAAAAACCCCTTACGACGCCACTACTGGTCGGTTGTTTTTGTGTTTTCTCACATTTTGTTATATCTTTGGAGAAAACGAACGTGATATTCAGATTTACGGCATAAAACTCCACTAGAATCAACCTCCATCTAGTTTTCTGAAAGAAGTCTTGCACTTCCCTTTAATAAGCCGACTCATTATTACAATTACAATTACAATACAAAGGACACCCTATAGCATGTCCCCTAATACGATACGACTGTATGGTTCCTTCCCCGCTTGCATCCTTCGGGAGAGACTCGCAGACATCCAGCGTTGCATTAGAATGCTGGATGTCAGCGAGTCTCTACATCAGCATTGGTTTGAAACAAGCATGATTTTGCACACAAATAAGCTCTTGTCCGAGGTTCTCGAGGAGCACTAATAGCAGTGGCGAAATGTAGTGACGTGGTAAACTCTGTAGCAAGTATTTATTTCTAGAAGAATTGCATGCAGCAAAGCTGAACTTTGCTCAAAAGATGATAATTATAAATTCAATACTGAACAAAGGTGTCCCTTGAGCTGTCAGGCCAAACTCCCACTCTTGCCACTCAGGAGTTCCTAGCTTGTGCGTAGAGGATCAGCACAACCCAGATTTGTGCTGCGGGTGCACCTGCCATATAAAAATGAATAAACATGAGATTAAAAATAAAAGAAGTTTACAATTCTTTGTAATGCGAAATTAGAGCGAACGATCTTGAGGAGGAGGATGGGAGGGTATGCCACTCCTTCCCCTCCCCTCCTCCTCGTCTGCTCCCTCCCATTTAGGGGGAAACTTTCCTAAATTTAGCAGGAAAATTATCTCACTAAATTTAGCAGGGAAAGTGATGTCACGTGACCTCAACACCAATTCAGTTTTCTCACTAAATGTAGCGGGGAAAATGACGTCATATGACTTTGTGTCACGTTAGCCAGAAACAAACACAGTTTCTCCAATAGATTTAGCTGAAAAATTAATGTCAAATGATCTCTACATTAATTCAATTTCCTGCCAAGTTTAGCGGGGAAGTTATGCCGATGGCGACGCCGTGAAACGGGCACCTAAGACCTGCGCCCTAAAAAACTGAATGCCTCACATGAAATAAAGTGATAATTAGAGATAAGACAAAGAAAGGAGAATCTAAGATACCGCTTTAATATCATTCCTTTTGTCCATTCTCAAATATTTTGATTTCAAGAAATGTTTATCTCTTTATTCATACCCAGAGAACCCCTCCCAGTTTCAGCATGAATGCAATAAATCAAGTGCAGACTAGACCTTGTAAACCGTAATGCACATGAAAATGAATATTTGCCACAAAGTCTTGCATGGGTCGGTGGCTCATATCTCTAAATACGTTTGTAGTGAGGAACGTTCTTGAATAAAACTTAGGCTTTGAATTTGACAGTTTAAATATCCAGGATGAACAATATATGTCACTGATTTTTTGTGACATATCAGAAATGGCGCAGCACCGTCATCCTTGTATACCTAAAAGAGTTTGCATTTTTTTAGCATGGCATGTGCTATTCTGATACCCATACAGCCCCCTTTAACAAAATTTTGTCTATACTATATAGAGCTCTTTCTGTGTTCTTAACTCACACGACAGATTCGGTAGCTTGAATTCTCACTCGGCATCAACACTTCTATATATTGATGTAATAGTGAAAGACAAAATGTATGCGCTTGAGTACGGCTCAAGCAAGCACAGATGTGTAGAAAAGTACTGTCGAAAACTCAAATGTCAAAATAAAAATATTTTGTAGAATGTGCATACAATTATGGATATGGTAAGAAATACAGTTAGCACATTCAATATGAAGAATATGTGTTAGACGTACACTCGAAGAAACCAGTTGCATCTATATTCATGCAAATTACTTCGGAGAACCAAGCGCTACAGCCTCGAGAGGGAGTTCCGTGAATGAGTCTACCAAAAATGAGTGTAGACGGAAAAAGCAGTTTGATCTGCGACAATGAGCGTTACATAAGCAGGTGACATGTCATTGTTACTGTTACAGTGCCGACTGTTTCAAACTGTCAGCCGCGTCATTCGGAGAGTTCCCTTCGTACATTACAGGGTTTGGGTCTCTCGAATGCTTTGCGAGAAAGCTGATGAACTGGAAATATCTACCGTAGTTCTAGAAAAACTATTTCCAGAATCTTATCTCAATATAAAGTTCCAGTAGATAGAGCTAGTCATTACGGATGATTGTGCCCACTGGACCACATAAAAATTTAATTTGCGACCTACAATATTTAATGGCTCAACCAACTCTGAATAAGTGGAACACTTGACATTAAAGATTGGTCTCACCATGACTCTCTGCAAACATCCACAAAATAATTTCCATGAACCTTTGTATTTCAAGAAAATATTTGGTGCGAGCTGTTTGAAACATCATAACACTTTTTAACACTAAAAGAAAGCCTGTAGTGGGCCACAACTTTACCAAATTTCACTTCATTATGAAGAGCAATTACACATATGTGAACCTTCAATATAGACCTGCACTGAATTGTTTTCTTAAATTGAACGTGCTATGCTCTGTTCACTATATAAACTTTTGCAAAGCTGACAATGTGCAAGTTCCTGTTTTTTTTATATTTCACATCTCCCAACTGCTGAGCACGATAGGTACGTAAGACTGATGACACCAACGTAACACAGTGATTATTTAAAACAATTGTTTAGGGTATAGCACGAGCGAAGCCATTTGCGGGAAGTTATGTTTGTGACATCGTTGAACTTACATCAGCGGGCTTTAGGTTCACATGTTAATCATGTCTGCAGACTCCTTTTGTAATTGGATACTCCATCCAACCCAGGATTTGAATATGTCTTTTACATTTTAGGCTTAGTAGTGCTTTTGCTGTTTCACTCAAGGAACAGGTAAAAAGAATGCTTATTTCGAGTGGCATACCTAACACCTGGTGGCACGAAGACTCCCCTGTCGTGACGCTAATCAAGTCCCAGGCAGGGAGATACTGCGATGCTCTTGTCGCAGGGATTACCTCCCCCCGGGTCCTGGCCAGACGACAGAAGAAGATTGAGTCCAAGCTTGTGGCCACTAGGATCTCCAGACCTTGAGGCACCCAGGTAGCTGAAAATATAAACAAATCACAATCAAGTACTTGGCAGAGATACATTACAATGACTGGCATATTCTTTTGTGATCAGCACATAGATCCTTTTATTTCTATACTTTGTACTTGTACTTACAAAAAAAACTGCTCCTTTACTACCACAGCCATAGTCTCCCCCGAGGACAAGGCCATGCAGGCCTTGAAATGATGGGTACCTGATTAAGGCAAATGATTAAACGCATTCGTTTAACCCTCTTGCACCCATACCTGAAAGATTTCTGTTGAATATTCACATTCAATTGTAAAGACTACAAAAAAATACTACTACGTCAATGCACAGCCGTATACTGGGAGAGTTTTGCCAGTCGGTGTGGCGACGAAGGCGCTCGAGAGGCGGAAAGGGAGGAGAGCGCCGAAGGAGTGAGAGAGAAAGAAGGCAGCGAAGCGACGACCGTCATTTTGACGCAACGCTGTCGGCGCGGAGCACTGTTGAGGCTACGCATTGTCTGCTACGGGCTTATTTCTTTTTCGCCTGACTCAAGGTTTGCGGTCGAACGTGGAAGAACCAATTCGTTACCTTTTAAAGCCACCGAGGAATAACATATCATTTTGTTGCGAGAGCCTGACAAATAAAAGTGGAGGACCAAAATTTGTATGCCGATCCCATGCATTCCGCCAGGCGAATGAATGAAAATGGCTGCCCTCCCCCCTCAGCTGGCAACAGTAAAGAGTTCACGCGCGTGCGCTCACGCCTCTCGGTCTGCGCCGCGGGCTGATTGGCTCACTCGGGAGGGGGACGTTACGGCGGCGAGATCATAGACTGGCCAAACTCACCCCATATATGGCTCTGCTGGAATGGAAAGATTTTTCTCCCCTCATGTTCAACGAGTGTCGACTGGGGATACCAGTTCATACACTAACTGAGAATGAGGGTAGAGTGTACCAGCAAAGGGCAGGCGTCTGGATAGAAAGATTTTAGTTGACGCACCAAGAGGCTAACCGATAAAAATGGGTACTACTCTGAGGAAAATTCCAAAAAAGCACCGATCTCGACTCAGCACTGACAGCAGCACACAGTATCTATTATACTAACTAAAGGGTACTCAAACTGAATATTCTTCCCGGCTTGCATTTTAGGAAAATCTCTAAATTTACAAGAACTATTAAGACAACTGCTAAAAAAAGCAATGGCGAAATCAACAATTGAATTTGCCTGCTCTCCAGTAGCACATCTGTGGCAGGTAGACCTGCAGAATGAGCAAGCAGTCTAGAAAAACGGGGTATACACTACGTATCTTTTTTTTTTGTGCTGCAGAGCAAGTGCTGG
>JABSTQ010004349.1:0-28417 GCA_013358835.2 Ixodes persulcatus
GGGTGGTGACAGATACTCTCGTCCAGATCCACACTTGGTTATAGTTTCTGGGTAGCGCTAATAGAGTAATGCTTCCAGCAAAGCCATATTTGTTATGGGGTGTTACCTATTCCCTCGTTGGGCTCCGTGGTGGGCGGCGCGCCACAGATTCCGAACATCCTTTGCCTTTTTATGGCGTCCCTCTCTTCTAAACCCCGAGCAGAGCGACCCCCCAAAAGGGTTCGCCCCGCTCCCCCTACTTTCGAAAAAGCTGATGAACCAGAAAAATATCCTAGATTTCTTGTAGTTCACTCTACAAGTGACACTGTGCATTTGTCTAAAGTTTCTCCCTTTGTTATTGCAAAGCATTTGGAACAAGTGATTGGAAAATGTTATAAAGCAAAGAAGCTTGCTGGAGACCTTCTTGTTGAAGTGGAAAATAAGCCGCAGAGCACAGCACTCTTAAAAATGACAAGCGTGGGAGATTACCCAGTTACTGTCACCCCCCACCGTACCCTGAACACTGTTCGCGGTGTCCTCTCAGAAGATGACCTTCTTGAATGCAGTGAAGACGAGATCCTCGAAGGTCTGCGCAAAAATGCTGTTGTTGCTGTACGACGAATCACCTTAAAACGTGACGGACAAGAAAAACCAACCCGCCATCTGATACTCACTTTTGAACTTCATGCTCTTCCATCCACCGTGAAGGCAGGTTACTTGAACTGTAGAGTCCGCCCTTTCATCCCGAATCCTCAGCGGTGTTTCCGCTGCCAGCGTTTCGGGCATGGTTCCCGAAACTGCCGCGGCCGAGAAACATGTGGAAAGTGCGGTGGTACTGACCATGTAGCAGACATCTGTGAAAATGAAGTCAAATGTGTGAACTGTAGCGGAGCTCACCCCGCCTTTTCTCGCTCCTGCCCAAAATGGAAAGAGGAAAAGGAAGTCTTGACTTTTAAAGTAAAGCATAACCTTAGCTACCAAGCAGCCAAAGAACAGTTTGCCTTTCAGGCAAGAGGTTCTTATGCCCAGGCAGTGTTGAGGGGACCCCCACTGTCTACGGCATCTGTGGAGACACAGACTTCCCCGGAAGACCTCTCCTCTCCACAGGGGTCCCCTTCCGAACTTCTGAAGGTGACGCACACTCAGTCACCTTTATTTTCTAAGGGTGCTGTACCCTCCAGGGAGGGTACCACTCCCTCCAAGGTACAAGAGGTGCCATCAGTGGCCCTAGCTGGCCCTTCTGGCAGGAGTCGAGGGCTCCCTCCTCGTGCTTCCTGCAGCCACCAGAAGCCCAGGCGGACAGAACAACCTCCTCCGCCCAAGGGCCCAACGCTCTCGCCGGACGAAAAAATGGACGAGAGCCTACCGCTCTCTGAAGACAACCAGTCTCTTCCTGAAGCAGAGTCTCCTCCTCTGGTCTCCTCTGAGGTTGTAGGACGACCAAAGGACACTGCTAAGAGAAAAACAATCCCACGTGTTGAGGCACCAAAAGCCCCGTAAATATATGTTTTAGCTATCTCTGGTATATATATATATATCTCGTTCTGACTTCGTTTTAGAATACCAATGTCTATTTTTCTTCAATGGAACTGTAGAGGCCTCCTTTCTAACTATGACGATGTGAGCCAGCTGCTAGATGATCACGGCCCCATTGCATTTTGCTTGCAGGAAACACATCTAAACGCGAGCCACACTAATATATTAAAGTACTTCCAGGTGTTTCGCAAGGACCGGATACAAGCAGTTCATTCATCTGGAGGCGTTGCAGTTGTAGTGCAACGATCCACCCCATGTAGCGAGGTGACTCTGCAGACTTCGCTGGAGGCTGTGGCAGCCCGCATTTTGTTAGATCGTATAATTACAGTTTGTTCTTTATATATACCCCCCAGTTATCAGCTAAAGATTGAAGAGCTTGAAGACCTTGTTAGTCAGCTTTCACCACCTTTTTTACTTTTGGGAGATTTTAATGCACACAATCCTTTGTGGGGGAGTGGCAGACGAGATCCCAGAGGGGCTCTCATTGAGCGCTTTCTTCTTTCCTCGGGATTGTGCCTACCTCAAATGAAGCTACATATCTTAGTTCTACCACTCATACTTTTACTTGTATAGACTTATCCATTTGTCACCCTTTAATATTACCTTTGCTTTCATGGAAGGTCATCCCAAACCCATTTGGAAGTGACCACTTTCCACTAATTTTAGAGTTGAATCATTCTCACGTCACTCTTTCATCGCGTTCACCTCGGTGGAGGTTCGAAAAAGCTGACTGGGCACGTTTTAAGCAATCATCTCTTTTAGCTGTTTCATCTCTCCATCAACTCTCTATTGACGAAGCAACAAATCATCTTACAAAGCACATCCTGGAAGCTGCAATGATTGCCATACCGATGACATCCACCCATCTTCCTAAAAGGCCAAAGCCGTGGTGGAATGAAGACTGCCGAGAGGCTAAAAAGAAACAAAACAAAGCATGGGGAATTGTTAGGCGGTATCCTACACCGAGCAACGTTATTAATTTCAAAAGAATGAGGGCACAGGCAAGGTACATCCGAAGGCACGCTAAGCGGCAAAGCTTTAGAGGATACGCTTCCTCTATTAATAGCAGTGCATCCCTGAAAGAAATTTGGGACCGAGTGCATAAAATCGATGGTTCTTACCGGGCATTTTCTGTCCCACTTTTAAGTCGAAATGGAATATGCCCCGAGAGTCTGAAAGAGCAGGCAGACATCCTAGGGGAACACTTCGAATTTGTATCGAGTTCCGAGCATTATACTCAAAATTTCCAGCGATACAAATTGCAGGCTGAAAAAAAGACTGTGACCACATTCGGGGCTACGAGAGAACCATATAATGCTCCATTCACACTACACGAACTTCAGTCGGCTCTTCCATCCAAGCAGTCTGCACCTGGACCAGATGGGATTCATTATAAAATGCTTGAGCATCTTCATCCCTCCACCCTGGAACTTATTCTGTACCTTTTTAATAGAGTTTGGCTCGAGGGTCACTTTCCATCCTCTTGGAAGGTTGCTATCATTGTACCAGTGCTAAAGCCAGGCAAAGATCCCTCATGTTCATCTAGCTTTAGACCCATAGCTTTAACTAGCTGTATTTCAAAGACTATGGAGCGAATGATTAATAAGAGACTTATGTTTTACTTGGAGAGAAACAACCTACTTGATAAGTACCAGTGTGGTTTCCGTTCAGCTCGGTCCACAGTTGATCATCTAGTTCGTTTTGAGACTGCTGTGCGGGAGGCATTTGTGAACAGGCAACAATGCCTTTCTGTTTTCTTTGATTTAGATAAGGCTTATGACACGGTTTGGCGGTTTGGTATACTGCAAGACTTGTTCAGTTTCGGTGTTCGAGGTCGTATGTTAGCCGCCATTCAAAGTTACTTGGAGCAGCGTACCTTTCGTGTGAAGCTGGGGACAACACTTTCAAGAGAGTTCATACAGGAAAATGGAGTCCCCCAGGGAGGCGTGCTCAGTGTCACTCTTTTCATCATTAAGTTAAATTCAATTACTCGTGTAATACCACCTTCAGTACAATATTCTATATATGTTGACGACTTGCAGATCTCCGTCTCGTCCTGTAACTTGTCGATTTGTGAACGTCGAGTTCAACTTACGGTCAATAACTTGATCAAATGGGCTGATACAAATGGTTTTAGATTTTCGCCTGAAAAAACGGCTTGTGTTCGCTTTTCTCGTCGGCGTGGAATTTGCCATGATCCAGTTTTGAGTATGTATGGTACTCCAATTTCGATAAAAAGTGAACACAAGTTTCTGGGTCTCATATTTGATTCAAAACTCACTTTTATTCCACATATTAAGAGTCTTAAACTGAAATGTCTGAAATCTCTCAACATTCTTAAGGTTTTTTCTCATGTGGCATGGGGCTCGGACCGACTGTGTTTATTACGCATATATCGCTCTGTCGTCCGTTCCCGACTTGACTATGGTTGCATAGTGTATGGTTCAGCCCGGGCATCGGCTTTGAAGATGTTGGACCCCATTCACCATCAGGGGTTGCGTTTAGCTACTGGTGCGTTCCGCACCTCCCCAGTACCTAGTCTGTACGTAGAAGCTAATGAACCATCCTTGGAGTATAGAAGGTTCGCACTGGGTTACATGTATTCCATTAGGGTCCGCTCGGTTCCCGAGCATCCTGCTCGAGATAACATAGAAAACATTCGGTTCCAGAGAACATTTCAAAACAAACCCTCCATAGTTCCTCCTTTTTCAATTAGGAATCGCAGTGCAGCAGAGGTTGTTGGGATGAATGCAAAGGCCCCAGTAGTCCAATACCCTCCACATATTGCCCCATGGGACTACAACAACATTCACTGTGACTTCACACTTACGAAACATACTAAAAAAGATGTTCCAAAGGAAGTCATGAAGCAGGAATTTTTGGAACTTCAATGTAAATATCAAGAGTATACAAGTTTCTATACGGACGGGACAAAAGACGACTCCACTGTGGGATGCGCTATGATCGGGCCATCCGTTAAGCGAGTTAGGAGAATAAACTCCAATGCCACCATACTCACGGCAGAGCTCTATGGTCTGCTATTGGCGGTCGATTACATAACCAAGAAAAGGTTTCCTCGCTCGGTAGTATTCACTGACTCTTTGAGTTCTTTAAAAGCAGTCCTATCGCTGGAACGGGTGAGAAACCCGCTTGTTTCTGAATTGCAGAGTAAGATTATTTTAGCTGCAAACAGCAACATTCGCATAACTTTATGCTGGGTGCCTAGCCATGTAGGCATCCCGGGAAATGAAGCGGCTGATTCTGCAGCAAGGTCTGCTAACCAGAAACAAGTAGACCTGCGTAAAATACCTTATAAAGACTATCACTCGTCTTTAAAACGGTGCATTCAATGAAAGTGGCAACTTCAGTGGAATGCTGAAATGCACAACAAATTACATGCAGTAAAACCTTACATAAGTGAATGGGAGAGTGCCCGGCATCGGGAGCGCTTCTATGAAGTGGTCTTGTGCCGGTTACGAATTGGCCATACACGTCTCACACATGGGCACCTTTTGAGTGGGGAGGATGCTCCTGTGTGTGAACACTGTAACATAACTTTAAGTGTCTTACACATCCTCATTGAATGTCACACTTATGATCAATACCGTCAGAAACACTTCTCACAACTATATAGAGAACATGTCCCACTGCACCTAGCCCTGCTTCTAGGTGATGAACCACTTATTTCACATGACTGCTTATTTAAGTTCCTCACAGATATCGGCATTATACACCGACTGTGATTTTATTTTCCACCCCAGACTCATGACCATACCTTTTACACTTATACAAATGCATGTTCATAGTTTTATCACATCACCAGCTACTATAGCTCTTTCTTCTCTCTAACCCTCTACTGCAATAGTTCAGACTCTTGGCGCATTAGAGCCTTAGATGCTGATGTGCCATAAACCCCCAATCAATCAATCAAATTGATTACTGCTAAAAGGTCTGCCCTTCAAACTCTCATGCCATCGAAAGATTTCTGAAAGCTGTGGCTTACGCTGTTGAGAGTAAACAATGATGACTGCTCCTCTGTGAACAGTAGTGGGAGACAAAAAAAAACAGCATGCTGACTTGGCCTCTGGAAACAAAATATGAAAAGAATGACACCTTCACCGACACCTAGCTCCTATTTGCCATGTCGCACTCTAGCAAAAGTTCCGATAGATATTTCTATGGAACTAAAAGAGATTCGTATAGGACCGACAGGTATTTCTATGGGACTGATGGATATCTCTATTGGTCCCATAAAGATTTCTTTTAGTCCAAGACCGATAGACCGATAAACATTTCTATTGGTTGAATAGAAGGGCCTATGGGGCTGGGGATAAAGGCTTCGATGGGACCGATAGGTACTTCTATTGATTCTTTAAAGGTTTCTATTGGTTTACAAGAAGTGCCAATGGGATCGATAAACATTCCCATTGGTGCAATAAAAGGGTCTATGGGACTGACAAAGGCCTCTATTGGTCTTCAATTGTTTTCCAGTAGGGCTTTCTATGACAGCAGTAAGGCCTTCTATGGGACTAGTAGGACCCTTTATGAGACCAATACGAGCCTCTATGGGGCGATTTGGGCATATGAATAGGAAGCTTTGGGGCAGTAGAAAAACCTAAGGAGAAAAGACTAACATTTATTGAAGATGTATTTTATCACTGGAAAACTCTACAACACATTCAGTACATTTATGAATTAAATTAAAGAATTATGCAGAAACTATATCTGCTATATATCTAGTTAGAGTAGATTACTGTTTCTGCAAGCTTGAAGAAAGGCAAGCTTGTGTTCTAGCTCATACGTTTGGAATCCAGTTAACCCATTCAGTACCACATATACAAATAACTATATCTTCTATGTAATTATACAAAATTAATAGAGGTGTGCAAATATCAAATCTATGACTACAAATTGAATGTGAATATTAAAATTGACTGCAAATTGAATCGAATATTTTCAAATACGAATACTGTAAACGACATAATGTTTGCGGATTTCGCGAATTGCCTACAATTCGCGAAAATTAGGTCCCGCGAACAATTCTGGTAAAATGTAAACACATTGGAATCTGTACTGAGATCCTACCACGTCGTGAAAATTAGAACCCACGAATTATTCCAAAACTTCGGCTTTGACGTAAATCGCGAAATAATGAGCCCGCGAAAAATGATTAGTTTAAAGTATTAGAAATTTTGTGCAACTCGAATCGAATAATTTTGAATACTAATATTTTAAATCTTATGTTAGTTTGAGCCCCTGTACTTGAAGAAATAAAACATTCTTTTTCAGAAAACATATCCATGAAAAGAGCCAGCTTTATTGCTGAATGGGTAACATTTCACATAACAGTGCTTTATAAAAAGAAGTCCTCAATAAAATGAGCTAGGTAAAAATTAAAAAAAAAAAAAAAACTGCCCGTAAGTCTGACCGCCTCAAGACCGCGCTGAACAAACTTGCAAGCGCTGCGAATCAAGCAAACGGGGTGCGACTGCGCGTAGAGACAGGAAATTCTGATCACATTATTCGAAGAATTTAAGAATATTAAAAAAATTGAATACTTTGGACAGTAAAAGTGTGTTGTAAATTGAATTGAATGGCAAATACTATTCGCAAATTATTCGAAGTCTTGAATATTCGCACAGCGCTAGAAATTACTCTTTCTGCTAGATTTGAACAAAGACAAGCTTGTGTTCTAGCTCAATACATGTCTGCAACCTAGTTTTCCTGCTTAGATGTGACATTTTATTTCAAGACACCATAAATGTACAGACTGTAATAAATACAAATCCCTCTTGACCTGCCCAGTTTTAAAAACTAAATGAGTGTATTAAATTTTTTAAATGTGCCTATTTTGTTACTCTCTAATTATATTGACATCAATCGGCTTCTCACCTATAGGCCCAAATGTGAGATACTTTCAATTATGAGTTATCAAGTTTCTTTTCAAATATCGTGGAAATGCATTTGTTGTGCTATTTTCTACACTGAAGCAGTTTTTACATAGTGTCATCAAAAATGCGACATTCATCAACTTTAATGAACAGGAATATAGTAGTGAATTTCACAATTATTGCTGCATTCGTGAAAGCGCCCCTGTATTCAAGAATGTATTGCAAAGGACGTAGTCATAGTTGAAGTTGGAAAACATACCTAGGCTACTATAAAATGTTCAATAACTGAAATACCAAGCTTACAAGTAATAATTAGGGTTCCGTGTTGTCAATTCATTCCTCTACAAATTTGGCGGTGCTTTGTCTCCCAAATTCGGTGTATTTCGGTGTCTGTTTTCAGTGTCGACTAGAAATCGTAAAAGCAAATTGATATCTATGGCATTTTTTGAAAACAAAACGCTATATGCACTTTTTATTACTAAATAGGGCATGTACAAACAATTTCCGAAAAGAAAAGCAGCCTTGCGGACAGTTCAGTCCTGTCAGTGTTCGGAGTCAACAAAATATAAAGTTATTGATAAAGGTTCCTTGCTGTGGAAGTGTTTTTTTTTCATCAATGAAGGGTTCAATTCTGGGTTTTTCGATTTATTACTGATTTGGAGAAAAACTCTTCAGGAGTAACTTTTCGGTGTTGATCGGTGTATACCGGAAACATGGAACCCTAGAACTAACAAATAGTGGGGGAACATGGGCCGAACTCTGAAAATTAATCTCTGTGTCTGCAACAGACTCATGACCAGTAATTAATTCTAACATACAACAGCATAATAAGAGGTGTGCCTAGCTCTAAGTGCCAGAGATTACATTGTATGAAACGTGCCTGCCGGAACGTTTTGCTACAATGATGAATATATATGAGCATAGTATTCTGAATGCTAGTCCACAGCCCTAATGTTATGATTAGATTGGTTGTTTCTCAGCATTTTTTATGTGTGCATTGAGTTGTTTTTGTTTTTAATCCAGAGTGTCTAATAATGGTTCCAGCACTTGTCTGGTGCACTGATGAGTAGCAACACATTAATATGAACAGTGGCAGGAAAGATAACAACTTTAAACACTTGAACCATAAAAAAGACAAAAAAAACACTCAATAGTGATAGGACAGTAAATTGTGAGTATCAATACATGAATATGAAAGCAGCTGTAGCAAGAAATAAAGTAATTTCAAACATTCCTCAAAACATGAAAGACAAAAACACACTCTATAGTAATAAAGCTTGAAGGCTCAAACTAGATGAAAAGTAGACTTGCACTTTTCCACCATCTAGTCTCGCTCAATCATATTTGGGATAGTAGACAGATATCCGATATGAGTCATTGACACAGAGTTGGGACACCTGACTTGTCATGATTATCTTCGCATGCGAAGTCCTCGGTACTGGAGAACATCTAAAGAGGTGGGCAACCCTCTAGTCCTTCTGGCAGGAAAGTGGAGAGCAACATAGAGATGTTGGCCACTTTCCACCTTTCAGATCTTCTCCACTACATAGTGCTGGTCATCAATAGCTGTGAAAGCAGAGTTGCTGGTTTTCTTAGGTCGCGTGCATGAGGCCGAATTGTACTGCTGACCACATATGGAGATGCTCTGGTACTCCAGCCACGGCAGGAATCCGTCCTAGCTTTTCATCTAGGGCAACTAGTTCTGGCTCACTGATATGGATATATTACCAGTTCCTAGTGTGTGTGTGGACATCTCTCAAAGGAGCAGCCATCGCAGTACAACAAGCAACTGTCTCCTGGGTCAGTTCTAGCCTGCTCGAGATCGTTTTGAGATGCTGCTGCATCACAAAACATTCCAGCACTTGCAATGAAACACCACTGCTGCCAGTCACAAGTTTCAAAAGGCGTCCATTCCCCGACTCAAAAATACATTTGGAATGTGACCACAGTGGTCCTAGCTTGTGCACACTTTTTGTAAATGTAGGAGTTGGTGCACGTTGACGGACATTGTGGCTGCACCATAGAGCGACTGCATTTGTACGACAAACTCTGTGAGCTGGTCAGACGCCGTTGAGATATAATTTGGATCGCCACAGCATCCTTCAGAAGGAGGAACACCGAGTTGACCAGCAGGCAGAGGTGGCCCAAGTACCTCTGAGGCAGAATCCCCCTCAAGCAGGGGACCGCATAGTGGAGAAGCCAACCTCTCCGCTCACTGGCCTTCTTGTACTGCCTATACAACAAAGATCGGGGCAGCCTGCCCAGTTAAAAATACCCATTGGGTCCAGGTTGTATTTTTAATTAATACCAATTGCGGAAACCAGTTGTGTTTTGGAATGCCTAGTTGGAAGAAATGTCAATTGGTTCAATATTACCAATGGGCGTTTTTTCAATTGGAGCCGTGACGGACTGTGTTTTAGAACGTCCAATCGGAGAAATACTCATTGGTGTGGTTCCAACTGGCACCATGACGAATTGTGTTTGAAAGTCCCATTAGAAAAATGCCAGTTTGTATATTTATAATTCGAACTATAACCAATCGGAAAGATATCTAGCAAGAGAAATTGGTTTTCTGCTGCATTAGCAATGTATACAGCCAAAGGTGGGGCTCCCAAATGAAATTTCAAATTAGGCATGTCTCAGATAAGTACATCTAGATATGTCAGTTGGATATGTTCCTAACGAATTGGGTTTTGCTATCTGCAACACATTCAGGCCTGTTCTGAAATAACACATTATTATAAAACATATATTTTTGAGTTTTTTTTTAACGAGTTCTCTCCAGTGACACCAAATCGTGCTACCCTTCCAAGATGTAAGAAACCAGTAAAATTAAAAGGCGCACATTTATTACAATTAAGTAGAAAATGAAACACTAAAGCCCGGTCAGACCAAAAAGATTTTTCCTTTTCTACTGAAACTAGGACGATTCCTGCGAGACGCTATGATGTCAATGCGGCGTTGGTCCATCGTTCCTCCCATAGAAACGCCGCAGTGATGTCATAGCTTGTCGCAGGAATCGTCTCCTAGTTCCGGTAAAAGTAAAAAGTAAAACGAATTTTGTTTTGTTTGAATTAGGCTTAGTACAAATAAAGTGTGCAAACTAAGGGTCTTCCATGGTTGTCGCATCCTCCTCTTGGGCAGCGTCAATGGCAGCAGGTTGCCGCCTAGAACGAATAGAGGTGATAAAAATTAGTGACCCAGGAACGACTGAGATCTAGTGTTCTTACTCTTGCCAAGCTGTGTCACATCACCAGATGTCCTGTGTTACAATGCACCTATGCAGCATGGCAGGGGACCTCAAGCTACTTGAATGGCACATTATTTACAAGTTTCAAGATACCTAGCTCGCATTTGTGAATTTGTTTATATCAAGAAATTGTGCCTTCAAGAACAGACAATTTAAATTAATTGTTCAGTGACTGCCCTTTACTTTTTCCAAGCAAAAAAGAAAAAAAAACATTAGGAGGAAAGCGCTTATTTAGTTTATCAATAGGTAATAAATTAGGCAGTTACCTTCTCCAGTTTCCGAAGATCTCCAATCTTCTCGTTAATCAATTGACGGAAGCCACCAGTCAAGTGCTCCCCAGAAAAAATATGGCCGTTCGCGTGGAGCTATTTAGCATTTGCATGACTGTACATGCCTGCTCCCACAGGCAGCACATGCTAGGCAACTGAGAGCGCTGGAGTTGACGTCATGACTGAGCAGTTGGTTTTTATATTTTCTTGCATTTAGTTGTATCATTGAAGCAAAGTAATGTCATACTCTGAATCGCAGGACTAAAGTGCGCTAGAGTTCAGCTCTAACTCACTTTTTGATAACCTCTCTTACTGCCTTAACTAACAAGTCTAATACATATTCTGTATTTGCTGCATGCCAAAGATTTGTTCCTAGGGGTATTTAGTCAAATATTAATAATTTCATGGTATCATTAAACAGCTAGTAATCACCTTAATGCTCATGTTTTCTCCCCACAGGGGGCACCTGTGAAAGCAGTTGTTTGGAGAGTGGCGTCTCCACGGACCCCGAGCCATGCGGGCTTGCCCGCCCACGTATGGCTGTGCGTGGCTTTCCCGTGTCTGGGGAAAAGGGCATCCTGGTGGTTGAGCCGAGCCCGGGGTAGGTTTGGACCCTTCGGGGCCCCCCGGGTGAGGCAATACACCACTTCGGCCCCCGCTTCTCATAGACGGGAGTCCTGGTAAGGCCCGGCCAGGATGATTCAGTCTAGTCGCCACTTCTACTATCCCCTCTCTACTTTCACCCTTGTCTTCTCCTCCTTTTCACTCTTCTCATTTCTCTTCTTTCCTTTTTCAACTCCTTTGGCGGCAAGGGCTAACCTTGGGTGGCGAAAGACCTCTTGTCCATAACCACACTTGGTTATAGTTACTGGGTAGCACTGGTAGAGTAGCATACCCAGCCAAACCATACTTGCTATGGGGTGCTACCTACCCCCTTGTTGGGCTCGGTGGTGGGTGGTGCACCACAGTTTCCGAAAAACTATTCCCCTCTTATGGGTTCCAAGCTAAAACAAACTGATTGGCCTCCGAAAAGAGTCCGGACCGAAGCACTTTCAACATTTCTAAAACAAGACAACTCAGACGACCACTTTACAAAATTTTTTGTCTTACACTACGACGACACTTCTAAGCCGCTGTCAAAACTATCTCCATTCCTTGTTGCCAAAACTCTCCAAAACACGCTCGGGGCAAAATATGAAGCGAAGAAGCTTTTTTCCGGTGACCTTATTGTCGAGATATATGAAAGATATCAGGCAACTGCCTTGCTCAATCTGAAAATGATACATGACCTCAAAGTGACCGCATCTGCACACCGTACGTTGAACACCATTCGCGGTGTGATACCAGAGGATGACCTCGTAACCAGTTCTGAAGAGGAAATCGTGGACGGTCTAAGCACTCAAGGTGTCGTCGCCGCAAAACGAATTAAAATTCGTAAGGATGGTGAGGAACGACCCACGAAACATGTGATACTAACATTCGAGAAAAACGTGCTGCCCCCTACTGTAAAGGCGGGTTATATCAACTGCAAGGTGCGGCCGTATGTCCCAAACCCGCTACGCTGCTTTCGCTGCCAGCGGTACGGTCACGGTTCACGAGCGTGCCGTGGTCGTGAGACCTGTGCCAGGTGCAGCGGAACTGACCATACCGCTGATGACTGCAACCTCGGCTACAAATGTGTGAACTGCAACGGCGACCATCCTGCCTATTCTCGATCTTGTAATCACTTTAAAAAGGAAAAAGAAATACTTTCTCTCAAGGTGAAAAAAAGTATTACCTACCAAGAAGCAAAGCGCCGCCTCTCTGCTTTCCAGAGAGGCTCTTTTGCCGAGGCGGTGTCCAGCAGAGGACCTGCACCGTCCAAGGTATCAGTGGCAACCCAGGTGTCTTTTTCAGACCACGGGAAGCCACTGCAGTCCTCTACGCCCAGGCTGAAGCTTACACTTCCTGGGCATTCTATCTCAGCTGCGAAAGCAGCAGATGCACCTAGTCGCACCAAGGACCTAGGTGCCACAGTAGCGATGGAGGTCACGCCTTCGTGTCGACCTCCTGGTCCAGTCCCTCAGGCCACGGAGCGAGCCTCTCGCTCCTCTTCCCTAGGGAGAACTTCCCCGTCTAGGAAGCAGCACGTGCCACGTGCGACAGATGATAGAGACGGGACTGTGGGCCGACCTAGCACGTCGACCGCCGCCCGATCAGGCCAAGGCAGGGACCGTGGGCTGCCCCCCCGATCCCTAGACAACTCTAAGGCCTCTGGCAGGCCTGCCAAGAAGTCACCAGAGGCAGAAAGGACTGCAGATGCAGGCAACCTTTCTGCTCCAGAGCCAGAACCTGAGGAAATGGAGTGGCAGACCCAGAAACAAAAGCATAAAGGGAAAACACGAGTATCTCCTCCTTGATGAATTCATCACATACATCACCCTCCTTTTTCTCCATCTGATACTTAACTTTCTATAAAGAATGACGGCAATCATCCAGTGGAATTGCCGAGGTCTACTGAGGAACTTTGATGATATTGAGTTCCTCCTGGAGGAATACCACCCACTTGCTCTATGTTTACAAGAAACGCATCTCAGTTCAAAGCATACAAATTTTCTTAGACGCTATCATATTTTTAGAAAAGACCGAGAGAATGCGTCTGTTTCTGCGGGAGGAGTTGCAGTGGTTGTTCCAAAGCACCTTCCCTGCTCCGAAATCGCTCTTAATACTGGGCTAGAGGCAGTAGCGGTGCGCATCCTCCTTCACAAAGTGGTGACTGTATGTTCCGTGTACATTCCTCCTTCTTTTACCTTTTCGACAAATGATTTTAATGCGTTTTTACATCAACTTCCTGAACCTTTTCTTTTACTTGGCGATTTTAACGCGCATAATTTTTTGTGGGGTAGTGACCATATCGATGCTCGCGGTCGAATGATCGAGTCAATTTTAATGTCGCATGCACTTTGCCTTTTTAACACTGGAGAACCGACCTATTTTAGCCCATCATCATTATCGTCCTCATGTATTGATCTTTCCATCGGTAGTGCGTCCATTTTTACTTCTTTTACGTGGGCAGCAGGCACTAACCCATATGAAAGCGATCACTTTCCTATTTTCTTAAAGAACACCATTCCTCCAAAGTGCACGCCAACGCGGACTATCCGTTGGAAGTTTGAGAAAGCGAATTGGTCTCTTTTCACTGAAGCGACACAACTTGCATGCACGTCACTTGATGAACTTTCTGTCGACCAAGTTACAGAGTTGTTAAGTAATTTTATTTTTCAAGCTGCAGAGCTTGCTATTCCTAGGACTTCCACGCATCTCCCGCGGCGACCCAAGCCGTGGTGGAATGAAGAGTGTACCGACTCACGGAAAAAACAAAATAGAGCCTGGGGTATCTTTCGACGTTACCCCACACAAAGCAACCTCCTTTTCTTTAAGCAAATGAAAGCTCGGGCAAGGTACATCCGACGTCAGTCAAAGCGTAAAAATTTCCAGGGGTATGCCTCTTCCATTAACAGTAGTGCAACAGTCAAAGAAGTCTGGGACAAAGTTCATCGCATTGAAGGGAGATATCATGCCTTCTCAGTCCCACTCCTCTCATACAATGGGATTTGTCCGGAAAGTCTTAAGGAGCAAGCGGATCTTCTCGGTGAGCATTTTGCTCTTGTATCGAGCTCCCAACATTATTCATCTGCATTTCTCGCATACAAAGCATGTGCAGAATCACATGCTGTGAAGACTACTGGTGCGGCCCATGAAGACTACAATCTACCTCTCACGATGCGTGAACTCGAAATGGTCCTTCACTTAACTAAGCCTTCAGCTGCAGGACCTGATGGCATACACTACCAGATGTTAACACATCTTCATCCTTCCACATTATTTCTTATTTTGTACCTTTTAAATCGCATATGGCACGAGGGCGAATTCCCTTCGGCATGGAAGGTAGCCACTGTTGTTCCTCTTTTAAAACCTGGCAAGGATCCTTCTTCTGCGTCAAGCTATCGCCCTATCGCCCTTACTAGCTGTCTGAGCAAGACTTTTGAGCGTATTGTGAACAAAAGACTTATGTACTATTTAGAAAAAGAAAACGTCTTGGATAAGAATCAATGTGGGTTTCGTTCCTGTCGTTCTACGGTTGACCATTTGGTTCGTCTTGAAACCGTAATACGTGAAGCTTTTGTCAACAGACAGCTGTGCGTATCAGTGTTCTTTGATATGGAGAAGGCATATGACACAGCATGGCGTCATGGAATTCTTCGTGATTTGTATGAATTTGGGGTACGAGGTAGGATGCTTGCTACCATCAATAGCTATCTTTCTAATCGAACCTTTTTTGTAAAGCTAGGAGCGTCTTTCTCTAAAGAATTCGTCCAGGAGACTGGGGTACCTCAATGGGGAGTCCTCAGCGTTACTCTCTTTTTGGTAAAGATGAACTCAATAGGCCGTTGCCTTTCTTCCTCTGTGCAATATTCACTCTATGTCGATGACCTTCAAATCTCTGTTTCATCGTGCAATCTTTCTATCTGCGAACGGAGGCTTCAAGTTGCTATCAACAATCTCCTAAAGTGGGCAGATGAAAACGGCTTTAGTTTTTCTCCGGAAAAGACGGTTACTGTCTGTTACTCCCGTATAAGGGGAATCCCTGCGGATCCCTCTCTATATATGCGCCAGACCCCTATCCCGGTGAAAGTAGACCACAAGTTTCTGGGCCTCACTTTTGACCGTAAGCTATCGTTTGTGCCTCATATAAAAAGTTTGAAGTTAAAATGCCAGAAATCACTGAACCTCCTTAAAGTCTTGTCCCACAAGACATGGGGCTCTGACCGTCTTTGTCTTTTGCGAATCTATCGCTCGGTAATCCGCTCACGCCTGGACTATGGCAGCTTTGTGTACGGATCTGCTAGGCCATCAGCTCTTAAGGCACTCGATCCCATCCATCATCAGGGACTTCGCCTGGCAATAGGTGCCTTCAGAACGTCGCCTGTGCTCAGTCTCTATGCTGAGGGAAATGAGATGTCTCTCGACAAACGGCGATTCTCCTTGGGATTCATATATTCATTAAGGATACGATCGATCGCTCAGCATCCAGCCCGGGAGGCAGTGGAGGGCACGAAATATCAAAGGACATTCGAAAACAAGCCTAGCGTTATCCCTCCATTTGCGATGAGAAATAGGAATGTGGCAGAGTCAGTTGGGATAGACAGTAAGCTTCCAGTTGCCGCAGTTCCAAAGACGGTGGCACCATGGGATTTCAACTGCATACGTTGCGATCTTTCACTAACAAAGTTTAATAAAAAGGATACCCCATCCGAGATCATGCGACAAGAATTTTACGAACTCCAGAAGCAGCATGATTCTCATTCACACTATTACACAGACGGCACAAAAACGGAATCATTTGTTTGCTGTGCCATGATCGGCCCATCAGTAAGAACTGTCCGTAGGCTAAATTCGTTCGCCACTGTTTTCACTGCTGAACTGTGCGGCCTTCTGCTTGCAATAGATCACATCATCCAAACACGTACCTCCCGGTCAGTCATATATACAGATTCGCTGAGTGCGTTACGGGCTCTGATGTCACTTGAAACCCCAAAAAATGCCTTCGTTGTTTTATTACAAAACAAAATTGTAGCAGCGACAAGGAAGGGATGTAATGTTCTATTCTGCTGGGTGCCGAGCCATGTCGGAATCCCAGGTAATGAAGAGGTAGATCGTGCTGCAGGCACTTGTGGCACCCGTACTGTGGACATTAGTGGTATCCCATTCAGAGATTACTGTGCCCTAGTCAAATATCATGTTAAAGCTCAGTGGCAAACAGAATGGAGCCTACAGGTGTCCAACAAACTGCACATGATTAAGCCCTTTCTTAGTGAATGGGAGAGTGCTAGGCACAGAGACAGGTTTTATGAGGTAGTCCTCTGTCGTCTACGCATTGGGCACACGCGGCTGACGCATGGACACCTTTTGCGTGGAGAGGACCCTCCTGAATGTGAACATTGCCAGGAACCTTTGAGTGTCTTGCATATAATTCTCGAATGTCCTGCGTATGATGATAAACGCCGCCATTACTTCTCCCAGCTCTTCAAAGAGCACGTCCCTCTACACCTATGTGTGTTGCTTGGAAATGAGCCACTACTCCCACCCACCCAGGTTTTTAAGTTTTTAAAAAGTATTGATCTTTTACATAAATTGTAGCATTATTTATAATAAAAGGTCCTAGTCTTATTTTATACATTTTTCAAATTACCAGCTACTAAAGCTCTTTCTTCTTCAAAATCCTCTTCTGCAATAGTATCATTTCTTGGCGCATCATAGCCTTAGTTGCTTTTGCGCCACAAAACCCCAATCTACTACTACTACTACTCATGTTTTCTTTTTCAAGTTCAGCTGGCTCTTCTTCGGAGGTATCAGACAAAATTACCTTCCGGATGCGTAGTCTCCCAGTTTCAAGTTTGGCTTAAAGATCCTCTTCAGAAGCTAAGAATGAAAGAAGCAGATTTGCATGTATCATGCAGCCTAGGTGCAAGAAATGCATGAGCTAAAAAGTTTTATAACTGTCGGACTATGTTTCAATTCCATCACGATTCAAAACAAAACCGGGATATGCCAGAAAGAAAAGAAGAAAAAAGCTACAGTGGCAAAGGGTCATTTTCGAAGTTAGGAAAACGCATGCCCACAACACAAAACGCAGGGATCTTGTCACCTCAGTACTAGTACAGTGAATTACACTTTGTAGACACGAAGGGCAAAGATCATTTCCTAGTTTGAAACGCACGCTACCATCGTCTGACCAATTTCGACATTTAGTGGTGCATCTTGCAAAGCATCGTGAACTTAGAGAATCGCGTTTAGAATGCGAAAGGCTTCATAACAAAATGCAAGATTCCAAGCACGAAACTTACCTCCCAAGAGCAATATCCGTGCCTTGTAAAACTTACAATCATCATCCCATTTCACATTGTACTTCATCCTGTCGTTGAACCCATCCAGGCCGCTTGGCTGGAAATCTTTTATATTCTTGAGGGTACGATTCCTTGTTCATTATCGTCTACGTACCGGACGTACGCGTGGGTTATCATCCCGGCGCTATGTACAACGTGATGAAAAATGCGATTGTCGTGTCTGTTTACAATAAAAAAATAATGCGCGGTGTTTTTCTGCGCCGGCAATAGGCGGACTTGGATTGGATACCGACTACATACATCAGGCTGCCAGACCGGCTAGAAGTTCGGCAAAATAAACGCGTGTCGTGGAAATGAAGATATGGAAATAAAATTGTAGAAGATAACAAGATACGTGGAGCTAAATCTGAGGAAGTTTTCTTTAAGTGGTAAATATAAATTGGAAAGCATAATTCCAATTAAGATGACCAATTGGAAAGATGCATCCAAATTGGGCATGCCACAATTCCAATTAAGATGACCAATTGGAAAGATGCATCCAAATTGGGCATGCCACAATTCCAATTGGATAAGGAATTGGAAAGATGCATCCATATTGGGCATGCCACAATTCCAATTGGAATAAGGAATTGGAAAAATGTACCCCAATTGGAATAACCGATTGGGTCCCAAAGTCTAATTGGAAACTATAATTCTAATTGGGACAATGAATTTGAAAAATGCATACCAATCTGAATACCCAATTGGGCCTCAATTCCAATTGGAATGTATAATTACAATCGGAATAGCCAATCGGAAAAATGTAACCCAATTGGAATAACCAATTGGCTGCCCCAATGCCAATTGGGCTACACCAGTTGAAATTCCAATTAGACCCAATGGGCATTTTTAACGGGGTGAACCACTGTGGGGGTTTCACCTGAACGAGGCGCCTGTCAATCCTCGCCAGTGTCGATGGAGCCCCAACATAGAACTGCGACCCTGTTGAGGTGATCCAGATCTTACACAGCTGCTTTACAATGCCCTCAAGGACACAGTGCATGTAGTCGGGGTTCACGCCCCACTCAAGGTAAAAAACCTGGCAGGTTCATCAGTGGTGTAGGTCCTTTGACACCATGCACTGCTCGGTGTACCTTGTTGTAGGGCTGTCACCATGTCCCGTTTTACGCCCTTTGACATATCAGGCTGCCAGACCGGCTAGAAGTTCGGCAAAATAAACGCGTGTCGTGGAAATGAAGATATAGAAATAAAATTGTAGAAGATAATAAGATACGTGGAGCTAAATCTGAGGAAGTTTTCTTTAAGTGGTAAATATAAATTGGAAAGCATAATTCCAATTAAGATGACCAATTGGAAAGATGCATCCAAATTGGGCATACTACAATTCCAATTGGATAAGGAATTGGAAAGATGCATCCATATTGGGCATGCCACAATTCCAATTGGAATAAGGAATTGGAAAAATGTACCCCAATTGGAATAACCGATTGGGTCCCAAATTCTAATTGGAAACTTTAATTCTAATCGGGACAATGAATTTGAAAAATGCATACCAATTTGAATACTCAATTGGGCCTCAATTCCAATTGGAATGTATAATTATGATCGGAATAGCCAATAGACCGATCTCACCGTGAGTTGCACTACGCCACCGCTACCGCGGTGCATTCTGGGACCTGTAGTTCTCGGGAGTTTTTCGACCGCCTCGGCAGCCTCGGTGCGCTCTGTGAACGCGGCACAGTTGTTCTAACCGGTGCTCATTCACTGTGCCCAATGGGTGGCTTCACCTGTTGTGTGCCAGGGTGCAATAACAATAGTACCCGGCAAAAAGGCATCGGGTTTTACGTATTCCCAAAGGAAAACAGCCTGCGTGAGACGTGGTTACGAGGACTCAACAGAGCTGGACTGAGCGGAAGGTGAGACAGCTTTCCTTCGTCTGCATTTAACCCATCGCACGCCGGCGAAAGAGCGTAAGCTTCCAAGGTAGAAGGCATGAAGGGTGTAGAGAAGGACGCGCTGAAACGTTCTTTGTGTTTGGAATCTGTTTGATGCTCCGAGCACTTGCAGCGGAGGCGTGACATATTGGCCTATCTCAATCGTGATGTCCGCGCTCCGTTGCGGTGGTCGCTTTCAGTGCACTGTTTGTTTGCCCGGTGTATTTCTGCGGGTAAAGCTATGAAATTGGACGTTTTAGGTAAAACAAACGGACTAAGCGACAAGGTACACAAACAGAGGACTCTGTTCGTGCATGCATTTTTTTTTGCGCGCGGTTTCTCTTAAAACTGCCAACTAACGACCCCTGTGGTTTGTCCCTATTCCAGCTGTCGCGACGCATGAACCAAATCGTAAACGTTTCGTGGACAGAATCTGTCGAATGAATCGCGGTGTCTGCTCCAAAACGTGACTTAAAGCACCGAGCGCAACAGTAGTTAATGGTGAAGAAAGTGACGATAAAGTCATGCCGACATGGTTTGTTTTGAATTTTATCATGCATCAAGCATTGGCCATGTAACCGTTAACTTACCAGCTGAGCAGGGGTGACAGAGCCAAGCTTGTCTCTAAATGTTTGTCGCTAATAAAACGAAAAACAACGCATAATCTGGATAGTTTTTGAAGGTTTTGGACAGTTATGTGAAATGAACATTTAAGGTAACGTTGGGAGAGAACACTTGAGCTTGCTATGTACAAGCCCATTTTGGTGTTCCTAAATAGACAGTGATTGGATACTCCTTCAAAAACTTGAGGTTGCTCTAGAGGGCACATGTGCTTTGCAGCATATGACCATTTTTGTTTCTCCCAAGTTCTCAAAGTTTGTGCCAACCACAGGCCACAGAGTGTGTGGGGCACATTTCCAAGGAGGGAAAAAGACTTACATGGTGCAGGTGCCGACCATCTTTCTCCTCCAACAAAAGAAGGTGGTGAAGAGGCGTCCCTTAACACGAATAAAGGTATGGTTGCCAGGCCAAGCGTAGCCTAGCAAAAAAAGCTTGCATAGTGTCTCCCTTTTTCTTAAAATGGGCTTGCAATTTTATGCAGCAGCTTTTAGGTTGGCAAATGTAGCATACCAGCCAGGAGCATAGAAATCATTCAGCAGTGCTGAAACGTTTAACTCGCACATGGAGAACTCTTTGGTGTGACTAAACAAACTAAATGATATACGTCAAATAATTAAAATATTAAAGGATACAAGTCTCTTCACATCTGAAACAATATGAAGTTGAGCTGCAGGTATGCAGGAACATTAGAGCATTGCCATCCCATGGGCTGAGTCCATTACATAGAATTTTAAATTTATTGTTCTTTTGTTTTTATTTTTGCTCTAATCAGCCCACTACACTCAACGGCTCAAGTATGCCAGTGGCCCAGCGGGAGGCCACCACAGGAGCTGCAGATGACGTCGACCCTGGCACCGCCTGCTGCAGCACCGTAAATGACGACACACAGCCAGAGCTCAACCCACTGTCAGATCACTCCTACAGTGTTTATGACAAGAGTGAGACCGAGCTCCTCAGGAAGATCTCTAGCCTAAAGGATGTGATTGGAAGCTTAGAGGAGGAAGTTAAAAAGGCACAAGCTCATATGATATCACTGAAAAGGCAGCTTGACAAGAGCCGCCAAGAGCAAGTTGACTCAATGAAGCTGTGCGACCGAGTGCAACAAAAAAACAGGCGGCTTCAGCTTGATCTCTCGGCCACGCACAGGTGGATGAAGGAAGCGGAAGCTAAGGGAAAGACCGAGTTTCATTACGAAGCCATCAAACAGGACCACAAGAAACTGAGGTACTACACAGGCTTCACGTCACCTGAACGCTTAGATGTGTTTTGGTCCCTTCTGGAGCCAGATGCTAAAAGATTGCAGTTTTGGCAAATGAAAGAAACTGAAAACGAGGACCGCAGATTTATTCTGCCTCTGAAGACTCAGCTGATATTAATACTCCTTCGTCTTCGATTGGGGCTTGACGGAGCAGACCTTGCTTTCAGGTGGGCCATCCCCTTTGAAAACCAATATCCGTTTATTGGCTGCGACACATATGTTGGTTAATTGTTGACCGCACAAATGTTAAATGTGAGCATTCAAAATGTAGAACAACATGTGAACAATCTGTATAATTTTTGGTCTCGATCTACATAGACGATTCCCCATTTGGTCTCGATGTACATAGAGGATTATAATCTGTGCACAATGCTTTCTACAGAGTAAATAAAAACGTAGCAAGTAATTATATTCTCAACTCAGCGAGTCGCATAATGTTGCCTTAATTTAAGTGCCAGTGCTGCTGGGCCATGCAAGATAGATCCGAACAACGGCTCCTTATTCAACTAAACAAAAGTTCCTATCTTTGCATTTTGGTAATTAAGAGGTAGTAAAACCTCTGTCGACTGTTATTAATGCTACCGTGGCGGTGTCGGTGACAAAAAAATTGTGCATAGAAATATCTGAACTGGCCTGTTTACAAGTGTGCACGCCTTTTAAAATGTAGGCTTGCAGTGACGCATGCATAAAAACAATACCATAAAAAAAATATTTTTAACAGGTTTGGTGTGTCGCAAAGTACGGTGTCCCGAATTTGGGTCACTTGGCTGGACTTCCTGGACAACAGGCTTTGCCAGGTATGTATGCAGCCGTTGTCTGCTTGGATGCTTTTCTCAACTCCTGTCTTCCAGAAAAATTAAGAAAATATCAAACTCAACAAGCTTGGCAATCTGCTTTCATACACTGGATTATTGTTTTTCACACATAGAGAAAGAAAAGCCCAGAAATTACTTCTACAGTCTTCAAATCATTTTATGCAGGTGCCAACATGGCTGCCCCCTCACCTGTGTCATAAATGCAGGCCACAAGCCTTTGCGGACAAAGGGTACAACACCGTGGATGGGATCCTGGATTGCACTGAGATCTACATAGAGACTTCATCTTCATTCCGAGTGCAGAGTGAAACTTACTCGACATACAAGAAAAACAATACTGCAAAGGAATTGTTTGTCTGCAGTTCTAACGGGTTTGTCACCTTTGTATCGGACCTTGCACCTGGCAGGCTGTCCGCCAAGGCACTTACGAAGGCTTGTGGTGTATTGGACAAGTTTACCCCTGGACGCAGCGTCATGGCGGACAGGGGCTTCACAATATTGGAGGAATGCAAGCAGCGCTCACTCCACCTGAATATTCCGCCATTTATGGAAGGGCGACCCCAGCTCTCGGAAGAGGATGAGCAGGAAACAAGGCACATTGCAAGCGTGCGTATACACGTTGAGAAAGTTATCAGAAGGGTAAAAAATTTCATAATCCTCTCGCAGGTTTTTTCAAACAGCATGTCTGAGCAGCTCAACAAGGTGTGGCGCGTTGGTGCTTTTTTTGACAAACTTTGTTGATGAGCCCTTGTTGTAGGTAGTCTTTTGCATTGGCACCTTTGTTGTTGGCTGTGTTGCATTGGCACTGTTAAAATAACTATGAAGCAATGCTGGATTCAAGAGTTTCACCAACTGCATATCACATAGTGAGGCAGAAAAAAGGAGCACATGAGAACGGAGAGCTAGAAACCTTCCACTGTGACGCTCAAAATAATACCAAACTATTTCTTTTTCTTTACAAGAGCAGTGTGTTGCCCAACGGTGCAGGGTGAATTCCTGCGAAATTTTCCTTACCGTGGGGACATGAGGACATGTCACAATCAAGCTTGGGCCTCTTCTCTTTTTAATTTTCGTAAATGACCTCACTTCTTGTGTGAAATACTCAAAAATGTTGCCGACGACATAAAATTGTATCGACGGACAAATACTGTGGAGGACTGTGTTTTGCTTCAGCGTGAGGTATGCTCTATTTCCTTGTGGTGCTTAACCAATGGCCTTGTATTAAACGAATCGAAAACAAAAATTATTTCTCTCAGCAGGAAACGTGACGTTTTTCAATTTTGCTCTGCTTTAGACTCAACTGTTATCAGCCGTGTGTCTCTGATTAGGGATTTGGGTGTATATTTAGACACTGAAATCTCGTTTAATCATCAGGTAATGAATATTGCAAACTCGTCTCTAAATGTTTTTGGTATCATAACGCGTATGTCGACGAAATTTTAGAAATCCACGGTGTTTTTTAATGTTATTTCGCTCTCTTGTGCTAAGCCGCCTCGAGTTATCTTCAGTTGTGTGGAACAGCATTGGAGAATCTAACTCATCTAGTATTGAGCGAGTGCAAAGAAAATTTATACGTGTCTTTTATGATCGTTACTTGCAGTTCAACGTATTTTATGACTATGAGAGATTGTGTAAACAAATTGGCTTGCGCTCCTTGTATAATAGGCGAATGACGCGTGATTTCATATTCTTGCATAAAGTTGTTAATGGTGTTGTTGAATGCACAGCGTTACTGAACAGTGTATATTTGCGTGTTCCTCAACGGTCTATTCGCATACGCTCATTGTTCTATCCTTCCATTTTACACAACGCTGACCCTATTACCCGTCTGCAACTGGTGTTTAGCAAATTCGAATCCAACTTAGATGAACTTGGTATTGATATTTTTGGATGTGAACGGACATTTAGAAAGTGCATCGATGTCTTCCTTTCGTTCTGACATGTCAACATTTGTTCTTGAGATGCGAATTCTTTTTATTTAGACGTAGTGCACCACTAAGAAGGCGTATAGCTGTTTGTGTGGCACTGAAAATAAAGCAAATGAAATGAACAGTTGATCTGTTAGTGAACCTATTACCGTAAAATACCGAGCATGCGCCCATGTTACCATAAGGGCCTTCCCGCAACTTTTGAAAAACAAGCAAAGGGAACACCAAGAGACCGCTTCAGACTTGTAAGCCTTCTCAGCTAACCCAAATACTCATCCTTATTAACTGTTTCTTCCAGCACACCAATGCAAAAGGGTAAAGCTTGATGTGCGCCAGTTCAAAGCGGTGGAACCCACCCAACCTTGTACGGTTTTATTAAATCTGCAGTTTTTTTCTCGGACTTATGAAACCCCCTCCAGCCAGTTTGCTTGGTATTTACGGTAGTTCAATAGCGGTTCATTGCGCCGAGTTTTACACTTCAGGTGTTCAAGCAGTGGAAAATCTAGGGAGCTTGTGCCCTGGACTCCCTAGGTGTCCAGTGCTCAGAAGATGCTTGCTAGGCTGGGTATGTCACTGATAAACATTGGCAACATCAGCTGCAAAAAGTGCCCTATGCTTCAGTCCATGGATTGTTCTGCATTCCCGAGCTCTGGGCATATCATTTTTGTGGCACCTTGTACGCACGAGCGTAGAAGACTCATTACGGAAAATTTGCTAAGGCCCATGTTGGTGCAGAGATTTGCAGCCATGTGTCAGCTTACGCTTTCATTCATTTCATTTATTAGCCATTTGGAAGTGGGGTGGCAGGGACAAAAGGTACTTAATAGCACCTGACCAAGGTCTCGAGCCCCATACAGGTTTCAGAGCGGCAACACAGATGAAAACAATAAAAAAAACAAGGAAAAAACAAGAGAGAAAAAAAAGGTTGTTTACACATTTTCATGCAATATACCGTAATTACCCGATTCTAACGCGCACCTTTTTTCCGGAAAAATAGGCCAAAAAATCGCATGCGCGTTAGAATCGGATACGAAACCGAAACTGTCAAAACAGCGGAAATCTCGTTCCACCCCTTGCCATCGCCATCTCAAGATGGCACCGAAGCTTTTTGCCATCTTTCCTCCGTGCTTTTAGCAACCCATTAGGGAGTTTTAGAATAGCGCACGCTAAAGCTTTGCGTGCGCAAAAAATAGCGTCGTCGCCACTGCGCATGCTCCGAACGCAAACCAGGTTTTGCGCTTTGCGTGCGCAATTTTAGCGTGCGCTATTTCTCGAAAATTGCGCACGCTATTTCTGACGACGCAAAGAGTCTTTGCGTCGTTCTCGTGATGCGCGAGAAGTTGCGAGAGGGCTAAAGCCAAGACGATCCGTGTTCTAATCCGGCGGGAATAGGCAAATGGCGGCTCAAAAGGCAGCAGCAGCGGCGGCAGCAGCCTCCTCGCGACTGCGCTTTTCTGCGCGAGATGATATTTCGTTGTTGCAAGAGGTTCACGCCCTGAACCCGTTTGAGGACCCAACGAGATGGGCCCAAATTGCAAACCATCTTCTTTCGGCCACCGGCAAAAGTTTTAGCGCGCGAGCGGTACGCGACCGCCTCGATCTGCTGCTCCCGCAGTTTGCTGCAGAGGATCGCGCCAACTTAAGAAGGTGAGTGTACTGCTCCATTTACTGCTAAAGATTATTTAGAGCAATGCGCAATGCGGCGTTAAAGCGTGTGCGTTGATCTGAGCACCAGGTCGAGCTCAGTTGCTACTCTGTCGCAGGTCAGGCACCGAGGAGCAATACAGCGAGAAAGAACACCTCCTCCAGGAGATCACCGATCTTACAAGAGAATTTCATTACAAGTATAAGGCAACGGCCGTCCGGAGAGCGGCACCCTCACGCCAGAAGGTCACAGCCGCCGAACGAAGCGACGCGTCTGCTTTACGGGACACCGCCGCCGCAACCAACATAGCATACTCCGCGGTACGTCATTTATTTTTTTCTTTCTTTTTGCTTTTATAAATCTACCAATGCTGGGCTCGTTCGATTTATCTGCGCCAGCCTGCACCGGTGCAGAAAAGGTTTGATGCAGAAAAGTGCAAGGCAGTGTTCCCAGCTTGTATTTTAAGACAGGCTGCACTCTTAAATAGCATCTAGTTGTTCACCGAGTGATTTTGGTGCAGGAGATCTAGGTAAATCGAGCGAGCCTACTGTTAATCTCTTTCAAGATGGTTACAGAAGAAGAATGTAAACCAAGTATCACACATGTTGCACTTGCTGCAAAAACTTCAAACCAAAGTTTTAAAAGTAAAAAGAATTTATTAATATTTACAACATCTGGTGTCATTCGCAGAATGGCAACGCAACTGCAGAGGCATGCCGTGCCTCCACTGATGCTGCTGCTGCAGCGTACGTGGCAACCTCTTCGGTCGTCGAGGTACCGGAAAGTACTGGCAACATATGTGAGTGGTATTAGGGCGTTTTAATGCATATGCGTTTTCCTTAAAGGGCAACTCCGGTCGAAAACCAAACCAAAATAAATGACTGGTATCGCTTTAGTGGCTTGAAATGTGATATCACAGGCGAAATTTTACGTCAAAGTGAAAATGCGTATTTCACTAAGACCGATTTTAGTGATGTAACTAGCTGCTCTTAGCGGGCGGCAAGCGGGTCAGCTTTTAGTCAAGGAACACTGAGCAGCGCCCTTGTGACATCGGATCACAGTGGAGCTGCAGTTGATTGGTTGTACCACTCACCGCAGCACCACATTGACGTCACGTTGCGACTATAGGTTGATGATCAGCGTTGCCATCCCTCTAGCAGAGTTTCGGTCTTTCCGTAGACGCCCGAAACCAAACTTTGAGCCGTGATATTTATAAAACTACACACAATATAGAGAAAAAAAATTATCCTTGTAATTCAGAGACACTTTAAGGTAAAAACAGTCGTAATCCCAAATTAAAAAAAAATATTGACCAAAGTTGCCCTTTAAGCATGTTTCACATGCCGCAATTAGCGACTCCAGCGAACTATAGGGGGCGCACTGGTCAGGCAAAATGGCAGACGAAAGGAGGTAGGTTTAGTCGTTCAGCACGCGGACCACCACAAATTTCTTACACTGCAGCATAAAATCGGTGTTACATATGAAAGCAAAGCGATCTTTCAATGGTAGAAACCCTCTTCTAGTCAGTGCGTAAAAATGACACGGCGTAAGCATAAAAATGATTACTGGAAACGATGTATGTTTCTATGCTGCCTGCGAGAACCAAGCAGCAATAGCTGACGACAGAGTCAAAGTTACCTCCTCTCTTGCGCTTCTCAGCGTGGCCACTACGCGGCGTTGATTTCGCGGCGTTGATTTCGCTGGAGTCAACAATTCTGCGGCCAAAGTCACTGCCGCTAGCGGTCCCAGCACCGCTGATGTGGAAGACCTTTTAAGCTCGAGCTGTTATTTTTAATGCATAGTACGGTTGCATTATATTCTGTCCAGTTCTTTTTTTTTTTTTTGTGTTTCTCGGATTGAAGGTTCATAGGCTTTCGACTTTAGTTTATCGTAAGGCGAGACAGAACATATGCCTACGCTTTTCATTATCATAGATGCAGTGGCCAGTGCTGCATACTTGAACCACAACTGGAAACACCAATGGAACTACGAATGGAAAACATAAATATTCAAGAGTTAAGATCTTCAGAGGTGCTGCTTTCCATATTTTTTTTAGGGACCACTTGTGTTGTGGATACGGCAGAGCTCCTCTCGACAGCAGATGCAGGCGACACATATGAAATTGTAGCTCATGACCTGAGCGGAGAGTTAACCGCAGCTGCCACGGGCACCCCTTCGGTCGATGTTGGAGGCCATGTACCTGCAGCTTCACCCGAGCAGACCATGGAACCTGAAGCTAGCCGTCAGGTGCAGAGGGGTAAGCTCCAGGATTCCCAAGCAGCTCAAATGTTCTATAAACCTCCTCAGAACATCCCTTGTGATTAGGTGAAGGGCTTGAGGTAAGGGGAGGTGCATAAACTGACACAAAGAGAGAACATATGCACTACCATTTGCAATCGTCATG
>JABSTQ010004350.1:0-26173 GCA_013358835.2 Ixodes persulcatus
GTCCAGACAGGCTCACAAAATATTCCGGTGCGTTCACTTCTCTGCGGAACACTCGGGTATCCAATGACTGAAAACTACGTAAGAGTGACAAAGAATAGCGAAGTTTAGAATACGATTACACATAAAAACTGCAATGCGCACCGACCGGGACAACGAGCAAGTGAAACGTCACGTTCATTGTTCCTGCGCACATTTTTCAGAAATGATCGTGCTATGGTCATGTTTCGGGTTCTTTCCGTTCTTCGTTGTCGTTTTACGAGAAAGTGGCAGAGAAAAGTACCAGTTTCTATCGTTTTGTGGGGTCTAAACATTTAGTGGAAGCCGCCGTCGGTCGATAGAAAGAAGCGAGAGGACCCTTTCGGGGCTGTCTTGGATGTTCCCGTGAATGTTTGGAAACGCAACCCCTATGCTCCGTTCACCCTTAGCTGATACTAGAAGCTTCGTCTTCAGTGCGAGCTTTCTGCCCTTGGTGACACAAGTCTGAAAGCGCAGGCGCGCGCAAACAAAGCACAGCGGCAGCCAGCGAGCTCGCGCTGAAGGCGGAGCTTCTGGTCTGAGCTTAGAACGGAGTAGCAAGCGCTCCGGGGACGTTGAAGCTCTCAGGTATGGCTTCCGTCTTCGGAGTCTCGAGAACGAACGTTTCGCCTCAGCGGTGCTAAGGGGCATGTTGGCCAGGATTTGCAGCAGGCGGTTTACATTAGAATACAAGACCTGGGGACCAAGGCAAGTTGTCTCTACCGCTGAGACGCGCTAGGCGGTGCGGTCCCTTCACATCTGTGTCCAAACCAGTACTTCCTCAGACAGTTTGTTTAATGAAATGAATGCTCCGCAAAGGCTGGTGATTTGCCCAAAACCGAGGATTGCGACATTGAAACGGACGTCGTTGGCCATGACATCGCTCTCGCTTAGGGCGGACGATGCTGCCTGACGTGAATGTGTAGGGTGACCATATCCCTCAAGGTAGAAAACGGGACATCCCAGCGGTGGGGGGCGGGGGGGATTGTATTAAAGATTGAGATTGAGAAAAAATTTAATGAAATAACTGCTGTTATTTCAAAACGTCACCATATTGCACTACATTTTTCTCTCAGGGTAAATAACCCCCGCCTACGTTCACGCCGCTTCTCGGGGACAGTATGCGGCTGCTCATTACAAAGCTATTAACCCACATGGCCCCACCGTACACGCCTCTTCACTGCGTCTAGCCGGCAACCCAAGCTAACCCAAGCGTCCAGAAAGGGAGTCCCATACCATTTAGTTCAGCGAAATTTCGTCGACAACATTCGTCTTTTTTTTTTTTTAGTGTTGATTGTAAAAAATAATAGAAAATATCACCAAATGATTGACAAAAAAAAACGCTTAACAAAAGAAATGCTTGAGAAAAAAAGAAAGCACTCTGTGGCTTGACCCTGGGTCCGCTGCGTATGAAGCAGGCACCTTTCCTAAGCTACGCTACTTTTTTTCTTGTTTGCAAACTGAAACCCGTTGTAACCATTTCCGGTTGAGGTGCACGGGCTCGTGCGTACAGCTTAACTCATATTTTAAAGTACCTACGGTTATTTTTGTAAAATATACTTGTAACGAGAACGCATAGTTTTGGTTTGCTTCAACTCCCTTGGTGCCGATTTCGAAACTATGCACACCTGCGAAAACGGGGCATGATTCTTTATTGGGACAAAAAGACGGGACGGCAGAAGCGGACCTCAAAAACGGGACTGTCCCGGCCAAAACAGGACGTCTGGTCACCCTATGAATGTGCCGACTCTGTTGGATACGTTGATAACAGGCTTGAAGTCGTAGGTCAATAATTATTCTTGAAAAAAGCGTCAAGCAACAGCTTTGGATTGATCTAATTTTTGAGAGTCTATATACGTAAAGGAACTTTCACAACTCACGTGTTGAACGCAAGATTATAAACATTACCCCCTGCAGCAATTAAAGGAGCTGTGCAACGATATTCAATTGGAATGTTTTTCACTTTACACGAGCTTACTGGCACTAGTGGGACTCAAGGATACTCGCATGCAATGCCACTGGCCAAGAAACTCCTTTGTTGCGGTGTAATTTCAAGAACAAAAGCGATCATTTTCATTCAATCTCTCCCTTGCAAAATTCGATGACGTAACGCGGGGATCGCAGTACACCCGTATGACGATATTTGAATGCGGTTCATAGATTGGACCCGAGCATTGCGTGGGCACTCGATTTAGGCTCGTGATAATTGATAGCTCGAGAAGCATTCGAGTAGTGGCCCGTGTCCAATCGCTGCAACGACGACAATAGCCGAGCCATAACAATGTCTGGAACTCAGCGCGTGTCCTGTGCTTTGCCAACCCCAGCGCGTGGCTATGATCAACATTGGCGGCATATAATCGGCTCCAGATCACGTGGCCGCTTGTTCTGGCTGCGAGTTGAGGGCGTGAACGCTGCTCGTTGTTTTTTAATTTTTTTCTGGGACTTCTAATGCGTCGGGTGAAAAACTAAGGCGTGTTTCATAGGTCATTAACGTCAGGGATCCGTTCTAAGCGGTATTTGCGCAAAGTAAAAAAATTGTTGCACAGCCCCTTTAAAGAAGTAAACTAGGTACGCTTTGAAACCAAAAGAATTATGAGCATTCCAAAGTTGCTTCCACGGTGCTTATGCTGCCGCTTTTCTCTCCCGCTTTTTTTTTCTTCTGCGTTTTGGGTGATGTATTACTGAAACTAAAGGAGTACAGGCGAATAACCCCCAAAAAAACAAACAAAAAACAGAACGAAAAAAAAAAAGCTAAGCTGTTTGTTATTTTGTCGTTTTGTTTGTGGGGTTTTTATTTATTTATTTATTTATTTACCCTCAAGGTACATTGTACATTTCAGAGGGGAGTGAACACAAAAAATGATGGCAATTAAATTAGTCAACTAAGGGTGCTGTTACAAAGTGCTTGTTTAAAAAGAGAAACGTCAGTGATGGAGGCAATTGAAGCGGGAAGGCGGTTCCAATCTGTTGACGTACGAGGTATGAATGACATACTGAATGCGTTAGTGTTGTAACTTGGTATGCCAACCTTATGAGCATGATCAAGGCGAGCTGAGCGATAAGATGGTTCGAGCATGAGGGACTGGCGTAAAAGTGAGTTGTGATGGTAGATTTTATGAAATAAGGAGAGACGAGCACATTTACGGCGGGAAGATAAGTAAGAAGATTGTAGGGTTTGCAAAGTCAGAGTATTGCTATTTTGAATTTTTGTTTCGCTGCCCTGATAGTAGCGTTGAGTCCTTGAGACTCAAAGAGTAGGGGAACTTTAGTCAAGCCGCCTGCATTTTCCGAGGCGAGGCCAGCGTCCTTCGAGGTCAGGATTTCGCGGCTTATGTGACGTCAGGAGCGGAGTCATTCGCACCTGCGAGCCTGAAGAAAAGCTGCGGTTACTAATAACACGGTCGAGTTTAGCGAGAGCTCTTCGGAGAGCCGGAGCCGGACATGCATTTCTCACGCTCACGCAGTCCACGGAGAGTGTTGTCATCTTCGTTTTTCTTTGGAATGTTGTGGGTCCGGCCCCTCGCCGTAGTGGGTTGTCAAACAGAGAGAGAAGCACAGAGGACTTTTATTGCCTTCACAAAAAAAAAAAAAAAAAAAAAAAACTTGCAATGGAAAAGGGGAAGAGGAAAACCATGAAGTTTCGGGGGTGTTTCGACCCTTGACCAGCGCGCCCCGACGAGCTGTCACTTTGCGCATGCGCATCTTCGTGGCAACCGCGTCGTAACAGTTGCGTCGTCTTTACACGTACCGTACGTCGGCTTCCCAGTCGGTAACTTTTCGTTGTCGTGGTTTGGACACGCTTCGAAACAACGATTCGGGCAGTGGTTAGCAGTTCGAAAACAAACAAATGTTGGGGGATGACGAGTGCAGACCAGCATTTATTTTCTGCAAAATCTCACACAAATGTGACAAAACACAAATCACACTATCGCGTTTGTCGAAGCTAGCTGCTTGGCAGATTTGCCGGACTCGTGCCCAGCGACTCTGGTGATTCCGCCGGAATGCTTCGATGAAATCGATATTCCACAGCGACCGCTTTCTGACAGAAGGCCAGTCTGTTATCATCATACATAGTAGGCTTTCACCCTGCCGATTCAAGAAACTGACACCGAAGAGAGCGGACGAAGCCTAATTACGCAATGTACGCGTTTAAAATTGTAGCGCAATTCACAGAACCTTTACAAAAAATGCAAAATTCAGTCCAACCTCCATCGCGTACAGCTATCGTTTACCTAGCCCAGACACTCCAGATGAAAATTTCTGGTCGGCTAATGGTTCTAATGTTTCACTGGGTCCACCGTTCTCGTACATTCGATGGCGCTTGTTTCGATCGGAACGGCGGCCAATGCGTACAACTAGCACATAATAAAATATAGCACACACATTTGGTCCTACTTAATTCTAATGAACTCTACCTTTGGCGCGTCATGGAGCTTCCCGCTTTTGCCGGCACCTCACCACCACAACCGGCTGTTAGACCTATGGGCCCGAGCTCGTTAGACAGATAGGCCTAACGGCGGTAGCACATCCTCGGAGCAGTCCACGTCCACGCGCACAATCGCCCAGTCGAGCGCACGAATGTTAAATATGCACACCAGCACGGGAAAACGCGGACAGCAACGACACGCGGCACGAACGGTAGGTTCAGATCGCAGAAATGAGCGCCTCGAGCATCACACTGGCCCCACCTGCCCCGAATGGACCTCTTGGCGAATATGTGCTGCCACCTAGACACGTGACTGGGTTCGAGGCTAAGTGGATAGAAAACAATGCTCGCGCAAGGCCTCTCCCACCCGTTCCACACCCAAAACGTCAGCTACATCCTGTTCACCCATTGAGGCGCTGTGACCTAGATACGGCTTCCCCAAACTCGCCTTTGCCCCCATCGTGCGTAATCTTCCGCCCCAAAGTCGACACAACGAAACCATCTTCCCTCTCTGCTCGGCCAGAAGGAAGAGAGAGAGGGTACTGGAAACATTTACTCTCGAACCGATGTTTCTACAAAAGGTCCATTCCCGAATGGGGCGCTCGCGCGTGGGCTTCTGGGTAGTCAGCGTCGTCGGGCAGCGCTTTCCGTGCTCGTCCACGACGCGAATAGAGCATTCTTGGCGGCGGCATGCAATGTTCGCACTCGTCGCTGCGAGTGCACAGAAATTGAGAAAGCTGCCACGCGCCACCGAAGCTCCCACGCGCCACCGACCTGTACGCACCCGAACTCGAGTAAACCAAGAAAACACAACCTACGTATTCATCCGTGGACCGCGCCGTTTTTATTTACTTTTTTCCTGCTGTGGCCTGGAATCGGGCAGAAATCTGACCCCGCCAGGTACGGACGCAGGTATTTCCAGAGAGGGGGAAGGAGGGGGGGGGGGGGGGGTCAGCGTATCAGATGTTTTAGAACCCCCCTCACAACCCCCCCCCTTTTTTGTTTCCCCGCCCTAAATTTTTACTCATGCACAAATCAAGAGGGGGTCAAAACATCCGGACAGACCCCCCCCCCCCCCCCCCCCCCCTTAATCCGCTACTGGGCCCCGCCAACGGCTGACTTATCCTTTTGAGATTACGTGAAAGCTTTTTCGAGAGGCCGTTGGCTGTGTTTTTCTTGAAAACCCAGGGAGATGCAGACGCGCGTTTTTCGGCCCTGTTCAGAGGGCGAATCCATTTCACGAAACTCGCTTCGCGAGTCAAGAAGCGCCAGAAAAATGCATCGCAGGAAAGGGCCTTAAAACAACACACAATTAGGGGTGTCGCGAACCGCCCGAGGTTCGAGTTCGACCAGGTTCGACGTTTTCGAACTTTTAGTGGAAAATTCGACGAACCTTGTATTGAGGTTCGACTCGTGTGCGCATGCGCGACAGGCTGGCCAGTTGGCTTCGGATTGGATGGTGATGGCTAAAGGATGAATTAAGGGCAGCGCTGATTGGTTATTTCAGTTAATACAGTACAAAAAAAATTAAGTTATTAACTTCTTCAGTGATTAGAATTGGTTTCTTTTAATTGCAGCTGTTTATAAAATAAAATGACCCTTCGCATAAAAAAAATTCTCCAAACGTAGACATGCTTGTATTAAGGTCTGGCCACACTGTCCACGAAGTCGAACCGGTCGAATCTGGTAAAAAGGTCGAAGGTTCGTCGAACCGGTTCGGCCCAGTCGAACCCCAAAAGTTCGACCTAAAAATCTGGTTCGACAGAAGTTCGCGACACCCCTACACACAATGGTTGCACTACACTCGAGTCTCTCGGAAAAGAACTGGATTGTCTTCTGCTCCCCCAATATTACCCTCAACTTTTGGCTAGATTGAGCGAAAAGTTCGTATTTTGTGATTGGTTTTTCCCTGGTGTAATATTTGGTGTTCGCCGGCGTCGGGATTTCGAACAAAAACCAGCCCCAAAACACTTTGGACCTATTATAACGACCTCTCCCACGTCGGGAAACCCGTTGGTGCCAGAGCCGGGACTGGGTGGGGCGGGGGAAGCGCAGGCTGCGTCAATGGCGGCCGATCTCCCGCAGACGAGTGGACGGATGAGAGTGTTTTCAACTCCCATTTCGTCTTGCGGAGTGGCGTCATACAAGAACTCCAGTTTAATATGGGAGTACAATCAGGTGATGTCGCTTTTATACACCGTCCATTAGCGACCAGAGTAAAGTGGTGGTTTCTAGTTTTTATACTCCCATGTGCGGGAGTGAATGCTTTAAGCTTGGGAGTTTAATCGACATCTCATTCTTTAAAACTCTCATCCGGGCTACTTTTCGTTTACAGTGGAGGGTATCCAGGCCCCCGTAAATATCCAGGCGACGGAAGACTTCAACGAGGGCCCCATTATTCTGGTCCACTTTGACGGTCCTCTTCCGCAGTGGGTGAGCGTTTATGACATCCGCAGGCCGGCTTCGGCCGCAACATTTCGGCCGAAGCAGTGTGGCAACTGCGGGAGTCTCGGCCACGCCCGTGCGGCATGCGCAACGGTGAACGCCTGCACCACCTGCCCGGAGGCTCACACGAAGGGCACCTGTTAGCGCGCGGTCTCCCCCGGCTGCCCGAACTGTGGCATTCGGCCGGGGCTGCCCCGCGTACGTCCAAGCTGGCAACGTGGCCTGGGAGATGGGCTTTTTGGGCAGAGACTGGCGCGCAGCGAAGGCCCAACTCGCTGGAAGATCGGCGACAAAGAGGCAAAGAGGCAAACGGCAACCAGACCAGCAACAGCAAGAAAAAAGGTGCATCTTCAAGAGCAAGGTCAATGCTTGCGGCTCATTCAGCTGAATTACCAGCGACAACTGTCTCACCCAAGAAACAAAAACAAAACAGCATGGCAGAGAGACTGGACCCCTCGGTGGCAACAGATTGGGGCCCTGAAGCCAGCCCGTGAAACAGTATCCAGCAATGCCGCCGCAATCCGGAGATGCGACGGGAGCGCGGCAGCGTCAAAGGCCGGAGAAGAACACCGACAGCGGGAGGCCGCGGGCGAAACCGAGGTCGCGCAGAGGCGTGAGATCCGAATGGTCGCCCCCCTTGCGCCTCCGGCTGGATGGTACGTCAAACAGAAAGGACGAGCTCCGCTGCGTGCCCCCGCACAGCTTCCCTGGAAGAAGGTGCGCCGGCGCGGTGACGTGCGTGACGCAGCCGGTGAGACGCTCGCTGACTTCGCCTCCATGTGTCAGTGCTTCATTTTTCCGAGGCCGAGTGCATCAGCTATACAAAAACAAGATGCCCAATGCCCCGCGAGTGCACTCGAGCTCTACGACCTTCTCCGACAGTTCATCCCTGCCATGCGCCCCATTAAACCACCATTAGTGGGAAGACCAGCCGCTGAGCAGCTGGAACGGAGCTTCAAGGGCCTGCAGAGGTTTGTCTACAAACTCACCGCTGCCCACCCTACCTACTCAGACGATGGCCGCCCACCCTACGCCACGAAGACAGCGTCCCCCGCGCGTCAAAGTGTGGGCCCTGCAGTGGAAGTGCTACGGACTTTAGAACCGGCTCGCGGACTTTAAGGACCATCTGAAGGAGCACCGCCACGAGGCCACTGCGCTGCAGGAGCTCAACGTGCCGGCTGCTAAGCTGCGTTTCAGGGACTACGTAACGTACAGCAGTTGACCACGACGTGCGGGGGCGGCGCCTCGCGCCGTTCTCCACGTGTGGCAAGAAATTTCTCAGAACAGCCTGAACCTTAATTGCCTCTCGTCGAAGATGGCGGAGTACGTGGTGGCAACCCTGACCATTAACGGGCAAAACGTGGATGTGGCGGCTTGCTACATCACGTGCGGCGTGCCATGGGACCCGCGGGTTCTCGTCACGGTTCGATCGAGAGGGAGAGAGGAAGCACTGATCTGCGGCGACTGCAATGCGCACCCAGATACCTCCCGGGACAACGCGACAACAACGAGGGGGAGGATGCTGCAGGACACACTGCGCGGACTGTACTTCCGAAACATCACCAGTAAACAGCCCACGTACGTCCGTGAAGGGGTCCGGCGAACCGTCATCGACCTGGCCTTCCCGGCCGGCGCCCTGCGACTGACCGCAACACCCCAGCCCGACAGCTGGGGCAGTGAGCACCTTCCCATAACCGTCACGAAGCCGGTCAAGGCCCCACCGAAACGCTGTATAGTTGTAAGGTAGAACGTCTACAGGGCTATATTCTACTCCGCACTCTGCTCAGCGTAGCCCTTCACAACCAACATCATGTCCTGGTGTCTCCGAGCGGCCACACGAGAAGTGCAAATGTCCTCCCCCCGAGCCAATCCCGATCTCCGCTGGCTCGAGCTGAGCGCCCAAAGGCGAAGCGTCCAACGTTGCTACTGGCGCACCCAGAAGCCGGAGGACGCTTTGGTCTTCCAGAGACTGGACGCCAAGTTCCGCCGACACGGAAAGCGGCTGGCACGGCGTGAGTGGCGACTCCTCTGCGAGACCCTCGGCAGACGAACGACGGGGATGCTGGCTTGGAAGATGGCCAACGCGCTCGCGTGAAGGCCGGTGCCGCTCAAACCCGTGCAGTGCATGGCGGCTGCACTCAAGATCACAATCCCCCAGGTGGTGTAGTTGCTGGCAGACCAGTTCACGTCGGTCCCAGACGCCGCCGCCTCGGGCCCCGACCCTTCCCGGCAGGGCAGCCTCGAGCTGCCCATGGCTCCACCATTTCAGAACTCGGATGCAGGATTAAGTTGCACGAACTGCGCTATGCCATCACGGAACATCACCCCCCCCCCTTCTCCCCCTCCCCCCCCCCCCTCCCCACTTCTCGTTGGGGATGGGCGGGATAACCATAGAGACCCCGTGGAACATAGACGAGACGAGACCGTGCTCTTCCGGCTGCTAGAGCAAATCAACAGAGTCTGGAGCACGCCGACGTCACCGTCGAATGGCGCGCTGCGGTCACATTCTGACTGATCAAGGCGGGCAAAGATTCAAGCGAGGCAGGCTCCTACAAGCCCATTTCTCTCACGTCCTGCCTTGGAAAGACGATAGAGAGACTGGTCCTGCGCAATCTCAACTACCACCTCGAGACGACGGGCGCCTTGCCGGACTGCTTCTGCGGCTTCCGCAAACAGAGGTGCACGGCGGACGCCATAGCGGACCTGGTGAGCACGCTGAAGTCGGCCCAAGCCCAGGAGCACTCTCTGCGCTTCTGTTGCTGGACATCAGCAAGTTTTTTGACGCACTGCCTTATACCTCCATCGTCTCTGCCCTGCCGAGCCTCAGGGTCCATGGCCGCCCCATGGCATACGTGCGTGCGTTGAACGAGTTTAGTTTGACCTCGACGGTCAAACTGGACGAGTTTGACCTCGACGGTCAAATTCGTCCAGGGGGGTGTATTGAAGTGGAGAATGTTCTGACGAAGCGCGCGCTGTGCCACTTTATCCGCATGATCATTGCGAGCTCCACAGAGGCGCAGCTGGAACGCATCTCATAAAGGCCGGGTTTCAGGCTGGGGATGTTTCTTGCCGAGGTGGACTGCGTCGTTGGCACATCTGAGCCGCCGCCTTTTCTGCCTCTCCTCCACTGGCATCCGATGCGCACGTCCCGGGCATGCGCTCGAGGAAGCGGACGGCAGACAACACCGCGGGACAGCTGTCTGAGGCACACCTTGAGCAGGAGTATGGCGGCTGGACACGTGTCTTTACGAACTGCTCGGTACGCCAGGCGCGGGATTCGTCAACGGCAGCCACCGTCATTCCGACTCCGGTCAGTTCACAAGGGAGCGGCTGTCTCACCACGCCACCAGCGTCACCGCCGAACTCGCGGCCACCACGAGCAGCAAGGTCATCACAATCGACTCGCAGGATGCCGTGGCCCAGCGCGACAATCTCACGGCCACATTGTTGTAAGCAAGACTGGGGGCGGACTTGGCTGTGGAGATCGGCGGGGCGGGTGAACATCGGCTGGCTTTCCTGGGGAATCCCTGTCATTGTTGCCTTCCTGGAAACGAGGAGGCGGACCGGATAGCCGAGCTGGCCCACGGCGCCTTCAGGGCCCCCACGTCGCCGGTGGGCTCGTTCGCGGATGCGAAGCTTTTCATGGCCAGGGATATCCTGCGACGTCACCCGGACGGGCGCACGTCGGCGGGTGACCGCCCGTATCAGTTTCTGCACCGAATCGACCTGCCAACGGCCGCCGTTATCTTACCACTGCGGATCAGATGTGCAAAGACACCGGTTTCGTTTCATAGGTCTCACAGACACGTCGACCCGGACTGTGAAACCTGAGCGGTGCCCGCCAACGCGGCCTACTTACTCCTCGACTGCGAGTATATCAGTAACGAACGGGCTTGACTGCATGCGCCGTTCGCGCGCTTGGCGCTGCCGTGCACCTCGCCGCAATACAGCTTATCGTCGGAGGGACCAACACCTGTGAAGAGGAAGGCGGTCGTTGCCCACATAGGCTTCCTGACGGACAGGGGGCTGTTCCAGCTGCTCCAGAGGCCGCGCAGCGGGCCAAACAACTTAACAAACCTGGTTGTGCCAAACGGGCACACGGTGGAGGTGACGACTGAACCACTTCGGCTATGGGGAGTTTTCGTAGACCGCGTTTCCCCCTCAGCTAATCCCTTCGCAGCGAAGAAGCCGCTGTTGCGCCTGCGCGCCAATGGCCTTGACTGTAGAGTTCCGGGTATCGTGGCGGGTTGCGGAGAGCGGTGCGAGATGGCGAAAAATATTTACAAAAACCCTCTTATATATCTACCCCTTCCCCTATATCCATTTTTCCCACTCCTATCCCTCCCAATACAACGGTGACACTTGATGATAAAGCTAGTAAACAGGCGAGCTGGTTAAGTTTGCACATCAGTAAGACCAACGACGACGGAAATAATGAGACGTGTTTCCTGCTCCCGTTCTTTCCATCGTCTCCGGTCTTAACGATGTGCAACGGTGACACGACGCCGCACAGGGGAATAATGACCGATGTTTTCCCCTTTCTTCAAGCCATCTCTTTCTCTCTTTCTGTCGGCAACTCTTTCCCCACAGAGACCCACTCCCGTTCTCTAGCATTCCGTCGCTTACAATAGAACTGTACTTTTAAAGTGAAAACAAGTCGGGTTTGCCTTCGAATCCTTCAGATCCCTGTCGCCACTCTTTGCAGGAAAGCCTCTCAGCCCGTCCTGCTACCAACGCTTTGTGCTGCACAATTGCTCAGAAGATACGTCGCTCATAGCCGACACGTTCATTTACACGAAATCTTCTAATGCCTGTATTAAGCGAAATGGGTCCCAAGGCTGCTATACGGCTCCAGTTTACTTCAAGGACAAGATCTTCTGCGAGTTGATCTGTTCGGGAGGTAAGTCACAAAACTGAAGTTGTGCCGTACGGTGCGCTCAATTGTTATACATAAGGGTTTGTTCACACACTTTGGTTTGCCTATGACCGAGCTCTTGTGAACTCCTATGAGGAGAGAACACGCCGGCACGCTGGCGTCATCTATGTGGTGACCCTGGAATTTGCATTTTACCAGAGCAAAGGTTTTGCCGTATTTGCAACATCAAATCTACAGTGGCTAGCGATATGAGCTAGAATGAGCAAACGGCGAGTAGGCAGTACCGACCACACGGTGTAGCAGGTAGCGAGCGCAGGGTCAGAACGACACTGGGGGTGTTCAAATGGGTCTACGCACCCGCCGCATGCGATACCTAACCACTCCCGGCACACGCACGGAAGCGTGTAACGGCGTGGTTTGTACTGCCTGGTCGCCTTCTGCGTATTCTATCTCATATCGCTAGCCACTGTATTTACTATTTATTAGACACGGTCGTATGTAACATCGTAAAATGTTTCAGAGCCAAGAAAAATATAAGCGCACATGCCCCCCCCCCCTCCCCACCCCAAGAAGGAAAAGAGAATGAAACGGAGGGAAATGGTTAATGTTACTTGGCTCCCCGACAGATGGCACCAGTTTGTTTTCTCGCCGTAAGAGATTCCAAAAGGTTTTCAGCAGACTTGGAAAGTTACAAGTAACGGATTCGTTGTAATCCGTTACTTTTCTGAGTAATTTCGTAATTGCCAATGTTACTTTTTTGTGCAGTAATTTGTAATATGATTTCGTTTCACATATTGTAAGGAATTACTTTAATTACTCGTTACATTTTAAATATATGAACGTATTACAGAAAAGACCAATATGAGCATGCGCTTCGGCTACATGAAGATAGAAAGTTCAATAAATATTAACCGAAAAGAAATAACGTTTTTTTTTTTTTTGCGGTTGACCGGTGACTAGAACCACAAAAACAAAAAAAAAATGTGCAAGGCATATACAAATATGGGTAAAAAAAAAGACCACTAAGGCAACATTAAGCAGGCGTTGTCGTTTTGTTCTCGCAGCGAATTTAGACGCTGCTAGGGAGTTTGGGCACCGCTAGCTTTGCCTACAGAATTTCAGGAATCATTTCCGACCACCGTAAGCTAGTGGTATGGCGGGCGTGGTTGCGGGTTTCGCTGCCTTGTCAGGTTACGGGTGACCGGAGTGTACCTACATTCTCTCTCTTTAGTGCAATGTTTTATTTTAAAAGGACTTCCAAAATGCGGGCGTATGAGAAATTGAAAGTAGTGCTGCGGAGCATTTTTGAAAACATAAAAATTGTTACTATTCTTTTCTCAATCAGGGCGGGAGAATTAACGTGAAAGTAAGTTGTGACGTAATGAGTAAAGTAATCCTTTACTTTTCAGCGCAAGTAATTGAAACGTTAATTCATTACATTCGAGGGTCGGTAATTTGTATTCGTAATCAATTGTTTTTTTTTTCAAGTAACGGGAAGGTAATTAGGGCAGCCTAACGATGAATGCGATGATGCAAATAAAGCGGCCATTCCCGAGACTGTCGACACTCCTTCAAAACAAGTTGCATGACCTCCTGGTATATTTTATTCTTTATCGGCCTTGCCTTCCTTCCTTCTTTTCTCATTTGGTTTTGTCAGCCTGTTTAATGTTCAATTGCACCTGCGTTACTGTTATCGTCCTATCCTTGATGTGACAATACGAACTATAGCAGAATGTAGTTTACACTCGGCGGATGTTGTAAGATGGTTTCACAAAAGCTATTTTCACTTCCGGTAAGACGCCTTCTGTCATGTTACCGTGCTTTGAACGCCTCTCCCACTGGTGCGTTTACTGCGTCCAAAAAGGTGGTCCCTCGATATCCGCCTGATGAGGTCACAGCTGTATCATGCTGTGGCCGGTCGTGTTCCTGGAGGGGTCACATCACCGGGAGTGTACGAGGCAGGCGCCAGTTCTGCTGCAACATAACTCGACCGTCCACGGAACCTTTGGCACCCAGGAGTTGCGACGCCGCGACAAAGGCGACATTTGACTCTTCTCGTGCCTTCTCGCAGAACTTGTGCCTTCGAGCGCCAGGATCATGGAATACGACAGCAAAACACTCCGGCTTTCGTGACGTCATTTGTCAGCCCTTCGGCACCACTTTGGATGCGTGGGCGGAATAGGACGACAAACGCACCAGTCGGAGACGCGCTCCAGGCAGCATATTCACCTTGGTGAACAGTGCCCGCAGCTCTACACATTATACACCGTTCACCCTTAAAGGGGTCATGAAACGATTTTCCGACTTCTTCCTCCTTAGCTTTAATCCTCAACTCAAATGCAAATTGTGAAATAACGTCGTCGTGATATTCTTCGGCACCGGTGCGATGACTCCTAGCTTTCACCGTGCTTTTTATGCGCACCATAGAATTTGTCATTACTCAGTGACGATAAGTTCCGCCAGGCCACTCAGTGGCCACGAATGCGAATCCGAATATTTCTCGACGGATTTATTGTTGACGAGCGCATACGTCTGAGTGACCCAGTTCTCGTGTCCAATGCGTGAGCTGGGCTCGGCTGACGTCAGGTTGGAACCGCTGTCGCGCTTTGGGAACCGCTGATGTATCATAGTGAAAAGGCGGAGAGCTTTCTAAGGAAAGAAGGTACAAAATAATCCGCTAAATTTTCAAATGTTAGTACCGAAAAGCTGGCTGCTGACTTTATACCCTCTTTCTTTTGGCCAACTCAACGATATGCGATTAGCAAAATCCCAATTTAAAATTATTTATCCCAGCCCAAAATTCGTTTCATGGCCCCTTTAAGCTGAGACTAAGAGCTCCGCCTTCAGTGCGAACTTTCTGCCTTTGCTAGCACAGGTGCAAACGCGCAACCAAAGCCCTACGCAAGCCAGCGAGATCGCTCTAAGGCGGAGTTTCTCGTCTCAGCTTATTTGAGAATGAAATATAGTGTGCACGTATACGCTTTGCTGTTGCGTAATATTTTGACGCCAATAGCCCATACAAAAATGGTCTATGGTTGGCTATAGAAAATCCTTTGTATAGCCGGCTATAGCAAATTGGCCCAATTAGCTATAGCCGCTGTCTAAAGCTTTTCCTATGGTCTTCCCTATGGTTGTCTATAGCTTTTTCAATAGAAATTTCGCCATCGAATTTTGTATGGTTTAGTCTATGGGTCTCTTTAGGAAGGATGCTATAGCCGCCTATGGCTTTTCTTTTGGTTCCTTTGGCCGTCTATAGCTTCTTGTAAGGTCTGCTATAGAGATCTCTATGGCTTACTTTATGGATCTCTTTAGACACCGTGCTATAGCTGCCTATGGCTTTTCCTATGGTTTCTTTAGCTGCCTATTGCTTTTGCATGGTCCGCTATAGCTCATTCTATAGTTTGTCCTATGGTTCTCTATACCCATCGTGCTACAGCTGCCTATGGTATTTCCTATGGTTCCTTTAGCCGCCTATAGCTACTTCTATGGTGTGTTATAGAAATCTCTATGGCTTACTCTAAGGATCTTTTTAGACACCGTGCTATAGTTGCCTATGGCTTTTCCAATGGTTTTTTTAGCTGCCTATTACTCTTTGTATAGTCCGCTATAGCTCATTCTATAGCTCGTCCTATGGTTCTTTATACCCATCGGGCTAAAGCTGCCTACGGCATTTCCTATGGTTCCTTTAGCCGCCTATAGCTTCTTGTATGATCTGCTATAGAGATCTCTATGGTTCACTCTATGGATCTCTTTAGACACCGTGCTATAGCTGCCTATGACTTTTCCTATGGTTTCTTTAGCCGCCTATTGCTCTTTGTATAGTCCGCTATAGCTCATTCTATAGCTCGTCCTATGGTTCTCTATACCAATCGTGCTACAGCTGCCTATGGCATTTCCTATGGTTCCTTTAGCCGCCTATAGCTTCTTGTACGGTCTGCTATAGAGATCTCTATGGCTTACTCTATGGATTTTTTTAGACACCGTGCTATAGCAGCGTATGGCTTTTTCTATGGTTTCTTTAGCCGCCTATAGCTCTTTGTATGGTCCGCTATAGCTCATTCTATAGTTCGTCTTATGGTTCTCTATACCCATCCTGCTACAGGTACATATGACATTTCCTAACATATGACATTTCCTATGGCTCCTTTAGCCGCCCGTACCTTCTTGTATGGTCTGCTACAGATATCTCTACGGCTCACTCCATGGATCTTTTTAGACACCGTGCTATAGCAGCCTATGGCTTTTTCTATGGTTTCTTTAGCGCCTATTGCTCTCTGTGTGGTTTGCTATAGCTTCTTCTACAGCTCGTCTTATCGGTCTCTTTACCATCCTGCTATAGCTGCCTGTTTTTCTTTTTACCGCAATCGCATGAAATGTGAAACAAATTATTTGTTGTCACTGTACATCTTTAAACAAAAAACCTTAAAGACATGTCGAACTTCATAAACCCATTTAAAACAGAAAGCTAACATTTCAACAAAAAGCAAATGCACTCACCGAGGTGTTTGCAAAAGAACAGGTAAACAGACAAAAGGAATTGTTTTCAAATCTCCTAGAAGTTTATTAAACACAGCCCATCCTGTAGACAAGCACAAACAAAGCAATCCGTAATATGTAAAGAGGTATAACTAAGCTGTTATACAACTGAGAATGTTACAAAGCAAACAAGAACCGAAGGCAATTCCTGGGTAGTGTCTAGTTTCCGGCAGCCGGCCGAATTCCCCCCCCCCCCCCCCCCCCACCTCCCCGAAATTCTACTGCCAGTCGCAACTCATTGTCGCTGCCATCAGTTCATCGAATGACGTTTCATCGACAGATCGTTTCATCAACACGTGACGTTTATAAATAACTCAAATTGTCTTTTGTTTTTTGGTAATGAGTTGCTGCAGACACGCCAAGAAGTGGCGAGAACGGGTGGGCTGAATCGGTGAGCACGCGCCTCAGGAAAACAGGCGCGACAAAATGTCCCTGCAGCGTGCAATTCGCGTTACGAGTGTCGACTAAACGTGTGTCCAGGAAACGTGTATCCACGAAAAGGGGTCCATGAAACGTGGCTTCACAAAACGCAGGGAGAATAAGAAAGTAAGTACTCTAACTGCAATTCTCACATGATTTCAGACAGCTAAAGGCAGGCGACTGCGGTAGAATTTTGGGGAAATTATATTCTCCCAGCTGTCAGAAGATAGACACTGCCAGGAGATAGACACTACAGAGCGGTCAATTGTCGGCGAGTAGGTTGCAGCGCACTTACGTTGAAAATACCGAACTTGAAAGATGTAATCCGAGATTGTCGACACGGGCACAGCAGAAAAACCACTCAAACACAAAACCGAGAAGGAAGGGGTCCGTGAAGATTCACCACAATGTAGCACAAGCTGTCATTTGCCGAACCGATTCTGAACACTGAACGTATTGCAAAAATGTCTTGGGCTTCTTTGAAGAAATCGCTTGTTGCCGACATACGGGTAGAACTTTTCGACCGAGATACCCTTTACCACAGAAGCGAAATTCACCGCAGCCCCGCGGGCCGCACGACACGCGAAACTAGGTCCGCAAGCAGGCATTCCGGGATTGGCGACGGCTAATGCGTCATCCGTCAAACCACGTGATCACGCTCCTTCCGTTACACGCGCACAGAGAGCGGAGTTAAGCGATGAAAAGTCTTCCGTTTATTGGTCCGCCGAGTGCGCACCTTCTAAAATGCTTTCAGCTTAGGGAGAGAGAGAAAACAGAGGAGTTGAAAAGCAGAGCTCTTTCAAGGCCAGGTGGACCACAAAGACTAATCTTCAGGGGCATACCAACAATGAACACAACGAGAGAATGTGTCACTTATATCCTGTTGACAGTTCGACCCAAGAATGTGTGGCCTTGGGCTTAAGGCAGGTGCCGTGATCAGCGTTATCACCAGCTTCGAGACTGTTGTCATGTGACCCTAACCGGAGACTCTATTGGCCTCAACCACGCGTAGCGTCTACTCTGCTGTCACTACCGAGTGAACAGGACAGCTCCATGAAGGCCAGCTTTTCGACTTCCAAAGCTGCACTTCCCAGAAGTGACTCAAAACGGGGCAGGTTTGAAGAAACCATATTTTACGTCGTGTAACCTACATTATAATCTAAAATGAAGAATTAATGGCGAATGTTTTTTTTTTGCGCAGGATGTCCACAATAAATAAATAAATATATATATTTTTTTCTTCACTGTCTTGTTTGCATTTTTGAACTTCAATTTTGGGAATCTTTGCATCGTTGTGGCCTTTCTGATTGCATGGTTAAAAAAAAAAATTGCCGTAATGCGTTCTTCATACGTGAGTTCAGTCTATAGAACTGTCATCAATTACAATCTCTGCGAACCACGATGACACATGGTGGGGCTGTGTGCTCAAAGAAGCTCCAACGACTTCAATGTCTCATAATTTAAAGAAAAAGAAGAAAAATTAGCCACAGCACTTGCTGATTTGTGGAATTCGCAGAACAGAGAGATAATACGACGCACCTAAGGTAGCCCGTGCCTAACGATATTAATTTTTTTTTTTCGGCTGTTAACTTGTGTTTTTTTGTTTTTTTTGCATATTTCGCCGTTCTCGACACGGGCGTCGACTGACATTGCACCGCTGCTTACGCCCCTGCCGGGGTGAGCTCTTCTGTTTTCACGACACTCTATCGCGCTATAGACGTGTCTATTTAACGCTCATGAAGTCTCGAGAGAACTGTGTCAATTGTTTAGTCAGAGCAACGACGCAGCAATCGCGAAGCGAGAGACGACTGCGCCTCGATCTGGCTGCCCGCGTTCGCTCTGATAAAATGTGAGTGTCGGACTCTCGAGCAGCGTTAGCTTGCTGATGATGCAGGACGCTGCTTTGTCGTTGAGAATCTTTGCCCTGCGAACGCCGGCGAAAACGTTCCAGTGCTCGGCGTACCCTAGGCAGCAGCGCCTGTCAGTGACCGCCCGCGCAGCATCGCAATCTTTCTGGAGCCTATTGGCAATCTGCGAGCGCCGACGATTTATCGTCGCGACTTGAATGGGAGCATTTTATGCACCCCCGTGAACATGAACTCCCGCGAACATGATCCCCGCGACGACAAACCGCCGGCGCTCGCAGACGGAAGGTTCCGATGCTGTGCGAACGGTTGTTGGGATGATCATGACGCTGCGTATAGGGTATACGCCGGGAGCTGGAACGGCTTCGCAGCCATTCAAAGGGCAAAGGATTCGCGACGACAAAGTAGCGTCTTGCATCTTCAGTAAGCTAACACTGCTCGAGAGTCCCAAGCTTACATTTCCACAGAGCGAGCGTGGCCGGCCAGATCGAGGCGCAGTCGGCTGTCGCGTCGCGATTGCACCGTCGTTGCGCTACCTACACTGATGACATGTGCACCAGCATTCGAAACAGCCCTCTCGAGACTTTATTCGAGTCCAGTAGACGACTTTATAGCGCGATAGACCGTCGTGACAAGAGTAGAGCTCACCTCTGTAGTGGCGTAAGCAGCGGCTTTATGTTCGTTGACGCCGCGTCGAGAACGACGAAATATACACAAAAACATTAAAAATATTTAATACAGCAGGCAGAAAGAAATACAAACATGGCAGGGACACGGACAAAGTAGAAGGCGCGCTACGAAATACAAGTACTTACAAAATACACTGGAAAAGACAAATAATTAGAGCTAAAAAAACGGAAGATTGACATGACGTCGAGGCCGAAATAAGGCAATGCGCAGGTAAAGCAGCCGGCAAAACTGCAATAGTCCTATAGGCAGCTAAGGACGCTATTGTGATCGCGGGCGTATAGCCGCGGCGACGTACGGCCCGTTAACCTGGCTTAAGAAAATTCTCGCCCCGATCGAGTGCATGAATGACTGTCTTCCACTTTCCTACATCTGCAGTAAAAGAGAAAAGGTCGCGGGCGTATAGCCTAAGCAATATAAAACACCATTGAGCCGGCTAACAAAAATTGGATGGTCACGAGTCTATAGCTCGAGAGACATACATCCCTCTATAGCTGGCTATGGCTTTGGTGACATAGACCACTATTGAGTCGGCTAAATAAAATTCAATGGTCGCGAGTCTATAGATTTAGGGACATACACCGCTCTATAGCCGGCTAAAGCACATTGAAAGGTCGGAGGCCTATAGCTTTGGTGACATAAAACACTATAGAATTGGCTAAAGACAATTCAATGGTCGCGAGTCTATAGATTTAAGGATATACACCACTCTATAGCCGGCTAAAGCACATTCAATAGTCGCGAATCTATAGCATTAAGGACATACATATTTCTATAGCTCGCTAAAGGATATTGAATAGTCGCGAGTCTATAGCTGCATAGCCAATAATTATTCTTTAGCCAGCTATAGAAATCGGAATGGTCAAGATTCTATAGCTTTGAATACGTAGATTTTTCTATAGGTGTCTATAGCGTGTTTTATGGTTTCTTATGGCTGACCATAGAGGGCGATAGAAGGTGATAGCTCACCACAGGATTTTCCATAAACGTCCATAGACCATTTTCGTGCGGGAGGACACACGAGCGTCGGAAATGACTCCGTCGACTGAAGAACTAAGTACAACCGGGACGTATTTGGAGCCGCATAGCATATACTTACTCTATCTCTTTATTAAAATCACGTTTCTGCGGTTTCAATTAAAATGTTCGGACAACTGGCAACGGCGACTTAAACCAAGGTGGCAAAAGTGTAGCTTATCTGAGGAGGATTTAAGTCCCCTAGTGAACGCTTCGCGGAACAATGCTCCTGACAGCGCCTTCTAACATATCTGGGGCCCATCTCCTCCTAGAAGAGAAGGCCTACGTATTACGTCATCGCTAGTGAATCACGTCCTAAGCGGCGAACACGCTTTATTTCGACTAGAGTTCCCTCAAAGCGGCAAAAACTTTCATCTTGGCGTCACCCCGACGCTCCGATACCAGATAGTGGCGATGCTACCGCGAGCTAGAGGGCGCTGCGGGGGTCTACTACAGCATGTAAACCAACGTTGCTAGAACACTCAGTTGATAAACTCACCTTTGAAACCTGGGCCGCTGGCATCCACCGAGAGCGAGCTAAATACGACAACAGCGCCACTTCGTATGTTATGTCTTTACTGTGGTCACCTTGAGCTTTAGGAAGCATGTTTTTGAGTAAAAACCGACAAAAAAAAACTGTTTTTGTCGTAACTTTTATTGGAGTTTTCTACAAAATAAAGGGCGGATGATGTTTTCTAAAATCATTGGTTTGCAAGGCTTTGCGGCACAATGAATATTGTTTTTATATAACCATGTCTCAGCGGTGATTTCAGGTAGCGCGTCCCGGCCTAGGCGCATGCTAACTTCGGTAGGAGTTCGCGGCGCCTCCGCTTGGGGGACGAGGTGGCACCCCTGAAACCCCTTCCACCGTATCTGTTTCGGTGCCAAAATGGCCGCTGACACCTATAGCAACACCGTCCGACAACTGCGAGAATTAGGCGAAAAAGTGGCAGGTGAACGACGCATCTTTCGTATTGGCAAGGAAGAGGATGGCAATGCTGCCAGAACGGCGCTTGAAGCTGCCCCTGTGAAATCAGACTAGGATTATTACGAGCAAAGTCGAAAAGGCGAACACGATGTCCTCTTTTTCGACCCCGATGAGTTCCTGTCCCTAGGAAGGACGAGGAGGAGCCAGACCCTAACAGACCTGGTCCCTCAAGATCCGGATGGCGAACTACCAGCCCAATACAGCAGGAGAAAGACCCCATTATCCTGCGCCGGATCCGAACCAACACGGCATTAACCGCAGCTGTGTTCGGAGCTTCGTGTTTGCCCGTCCCTTTTGTCCCCTAGCTCCAAGGTTAGTATGTCCACAGCAGTAATATCTGCCCTGTAGGCTAAGTTGGACAAAGCCAAGCAAGTCCGACACCCTGATGACCCCGGGCCGGTTATCACCGGTGACTAAACTCGATGCGGGAGCAAGAGACCCGCAACTACAATACATCTTCTCTGGGAGTGCGGAGCCACTGTACGCACAAGGCGGGCCACCATTTACGACCTCCCCTCTTACCATCGGCCCAAAACTTTCGTAGACTAGACGCGACCAGGGGGAGATATGCAACACAGGAAGGTTGTGCCGAACTCTCTGCTGAACGTCATTCGAGAAGCCCGTATACGGCACTACACTCTAAGAAAAAAGTTGGCCTCAAGGGACTAACGGCAGCATTTGGTCCTCTGAACTCTCAGTTGCTCCCCGAAAGGACCATCTGGTTCAAGCTAGGTACCGTGCGCAAAACCTGGGGACTAACTGCGCTCGACTGGGACTAACCGATAGGCGTGCGCGGGCAAAAGCAGCCATTAGTCCCCCTCAGACAGGATGCATCTGTATGATTTAGTCCCCGAAGGCAAACGGAATGTTCACTAGGAGGACGGATGATATTTCACTTGTCTGGGGGATCGGCGAGACTCGGCCCAGCACGGCTGAAAGTGTTGACAAAACTCGGACGAAACTGGCGAATTTGTTTAATGTGCCACGAACGTTCAGACATTACATGGTAGAGCTTCGCGCGTTGTGCGAATGCGAGTTAACGAACGCGTTGACTCTACTTCACCCAACTATCTCGTCAAAAATGAGCTGTTGACATTTCACAAGTCCCATTCACGTAATTTGCCTTCGCGCAAAAAAATAGCAGTCATCCAAACGGAACACCTCCAAATACTGTTTTTTTCTCTCTTAAATGAAACTTAACAGTTTGTAGAAGCCGCACTTTTAACACCGGAGTCTCGCAGTCAGAACAAATGGTCACTTCAATCGCTAAAACTGAGTTACTGAGAACAAGTCGAGCCTCGTCTCTGCGTCTCCCCGTGACCAACCTTTCTGGGTAGTTCAATGTCGAACTCAAAATCTGCAAAGACACACTTGAAGCACGGCACGTTCCACTCAAAAACCACATTCAGGGGCAGTATCCAGACGCCTTCATGCCATCGTCATCGCTGTTTCAGATAACATTCCAGATGAACAACGAAGAACGAACCGCGCCCGGAACTTCGTCCATATCAACACCCTGCTAATACAAAACAAATGCGAACTAAAAAAAAAAGAAAAACCGCGAGAAAACTGAAAAGAGAAAGAGGGAGAAAAAAGCAACAAAAAAAAACTAAAAAACAAAAACAAAACGTGTTTGCGTGTTGAAAATGGCGACCTGCGGCCTTGTCCCGGCCTTGGGGCATTGGGTTGTCCGTGTGTCGTGTGTAGTGGGAGGGGGAAAGAGTTTTTTTTCAGCGCGCCCTTCCCTCTCCCACCAACCCCTACCCCGCATTCTTTCTTGCGCTCCTCTCTGGCGGCGGGTGGGGCAGATGGGGCAGAGTGGGTCCGTCGGGAAAATGGGACGGGGTCTTTGTTTGAAAAGAACCTGTTTTCAGTACAGCCTTCGTCAGAACTTAGAAGCTGGTCGCCTCTTTCTCCCTGTGTCGTCTCATGGCGGGATCCGGTTTGGATTCGCGGTGCTGCAAGCCTGCACTTGATCTGTTCTGAAGTCACAAGACAAGGGAACTCGACTCAGGTATGTCGAAGTACTTCTTTTTAAGGTATATTCATTAACTGCGGCTTCAGAAAGTGTTTTAGTTTGAGCGCGTTCTCTAGCTTCCAAAGCGCGCGCCATGCTCTATTCTTTTTGGCACCATGGTTGCTTATTTTGTTATGCAGCACAGAGACCTGATATTCAATTGTATCGAGCAAAACGCCAGTTCTACCGATGGCTTATTTTTATGTGTTTTGCAGACCCTGGCAGGATCGCTTTACCATAAAGTAGGGCGCCTACATGTGCGCTTTGCTTAGGGTGGAGACATCTGGCCATTTTGTCTCACAGTTTTATTTTTATTTTTTGTTCAGAAGCGCGTGAAAGAGCGTGCCCAGGGTGTAAGGTAGACAGGTGGGGAAACGGCCCATAGAGGCCTACAGCAATGCCGTGACCGGATTGTGTACTCGTCTGCTTGCGGGTACCCCCGATTTGCGACAGATGGCGCTGCGGCGAGAAGAAAAAAAATCTCCGTCGGTTTAGCCGGTCGCCACCGGTCGCCCACCTGGAGTGAGAGTTCGCGGTGCTCCACATAGATGGCGCCACAAAAAAAGAGAAACCCGAAAGGGACACAATCCGGTCGCTCATTTGGCTCTCGTTTCCCCACCTGTCTATCTTACACCCTGAGCGTGCCCCTGCACGCGTTTGTGGCGCTCACTCTGCTATGGCGACATTTTGTTTTCGTCGATTTCTTTGTATTTTACCCGTGAGCGCGTGCTGTCGGCATCGGGTACTACAAAAGGTGGCATCAAACAAAAGAACATTGAGGCACCCTACCATAAAGGACTGTTCACACATGCAGCAGAGAGCTACAAGCATAGCGCTGACCTGGCGCTAAGCGCGTGCTGACGGGAGCTTTCAACCAGCTTTGTATCGCACCGTCAAAACTGTTGCTCATGGCAGACGAAAAGCAGCTCACGACACGTGAGCAGCGCTAATCAGCGCTTCGCTGCATCTGAGAACCGGCATTAATGGAGACATTTATTCGATCGTACAGTAGACTTTCGCGTTGATGGCGGGAGCTCGTGCCGTCACTTCGAAGCATAGTTTGAGTACGCACACACTGGGTCTAATTCGCAGCGAACGCTCTACTAAAAATCTAATATTGCGCTGGTCTGCTGTCAACAGGTCGCACGTTGGATGCGAACGATTGTAGCACTTATGCAGCCTATATCTCATTTTATTATGCGTGTGTTATATCTCATTCTTTAGTCGAGCGATCGGGTATTTCACGCTGCCCTGTTACTAATAATCCAAATTCCTCGCAAACAGGCAAGAAGCTGCCGGTGCCCCAGTAAACTGTGCTGGGACCACGACCGGTTTGGACAGACGTCCCAGTGTCCAAGCCATCGTCGACGCAAGTGCACTCTTCGGAATTTGTCCTTATCGCGGATTCTACCGCCCCGGAACTTCGACTTCAGTCATCCTTGAATGCGATGTGTATCAACGAGGCAATAAAGCTACGTTTAACCTGAACTGCACAATTTCGTTTCGGAGATTTGTGGCTCGGGGCCAAATGTGAAGGATAAACCTTTAGTCACAGGGGACTAAAGTCCAAGGGCGCAACGTTTAGACCCAGGGGTCCAAGTGCAAGGGCCTAACAGTTCGTCCTCGGGGTTCAATTGAAACGGTGTAACAGTTGGTCCCAGGAGACCAAGTGCAAGGGCCTAACAGTTGATCCTCGAGGTGCAATTGAAACGGTGTAACAGTTAGTCCCAACGGTGCTAGTGCGGGAGACTAATGGAGGGGTGCAACTGTTACTCCCCTTCCCGTTAGTCCCCGCGGGGACTAATGGTTGTGGCAACGCACTTGCTCCCCTCGGGGACTAAGTCGCGCTCCCTTTTTTCTTAGAGTGTAGTTTTAAACATTTCATTCTCATTGTATTCCCCATCTCTCACCCTTCATTTTCCCCACAAATGACCTAAGGTCAAGGTGGTGAAGAATTAATAAAATACGTCTCAAACAAACAAACAAATTATATCCATTAACGATATTTTAGATGACGTTCCAGTTCGGATTAATATTTTTTCCGATGATTGTGTTATATAAAACGAAATCTCTAGCCATTACGACCATCTTCTCTTTGACATCTCCCTCGCAAAAATGTATTCATGGTTCAAAAAAGGCCAAATGACAAATAATGAGAAAAAAATGTGTACATATAAGTAGCACGCGGAAAAAAAAATAATTTCACAATTTTTCTATTTCATAGACCGTGTGCCATTGCAAAAAAATGTAATCTTCCAAAAACCTGGGAGTCATCATTTCATTTCATCTGCAATGGAACAGCCACATTAATTATATATCACAGTGCACGTATCAGAATCTTGTCTTTCTAAGACGGTTCCTGTCGCGCTCCAGATAAGTCCCATTTAAGACCCATTTTTGAATTGGCAGCACTAGTTTGGCATCCTCACACTTAAGAAATTACAAATAAACTTGAGAAAATACACGCCGTTCGGTTTATTCATAACTCTTACAGTTGGTCTGTATTTTCCAGCCAACTCCTGCAGAACGACCACCTTGAGTGCCTCGACACAAGATATCGAAATGATCGACTTAATTTTATATAGATAACTGTCAATGGCCACCTTAAAATTAAAAGGAACAAATAGGTTTTTTCTAGAATATTACGAGCAACAAGAAGATCACACAATATGTAAAATAGAAAGTTTGCTGCTGCGAATAATGCATTTCAAAAGAATCTTTTTTCTGCGAGCTATTCAAGAATGAAATTCCTTGCCGGTTGACGTTGTGGCCAGTGCTTCTCTGTCTTTAACCTTATCTTAGATTGAGTAAAAATGGTATCTTAGATCTGATAGTAAGTATGTTTTAAAGTTTCCTGTAGATTCGCTTATTTTTTTAATGA
>JABSTQ010004351.1:0-31374 GCA_013358835.2 Ixodes persulcatus
GTTCACTAAAATCTACGGTGGGCGGTCACCTTCCCGTTCATTGCAATTCCTGCTCGTGCACTCCAATTCTTAAAGGCACCACAATAATTGGACATTATCGAGACAAGACGACTCGCGAAATCTTGGAAGCACATAGCATCAACAGCCTGGGGGACTGCTGTGTCAGCCACCCATCAGTGACACTACTTCAAACCGAGACCTTGTTTTTAGATCGGACTATGGGGCAAAGACATTGTAGTTAAATGGTGTTGTGTCGCGTGTGATACGCACTGCGTGCCCGCGTGTCTTTCAGAACGTCCTCATCTTCTTCCTTTTATGTATAAATTCAGTTGCGAGTCAGCGCTTGTGTGTCCTGCATGTTCCTTTTCTCTGTCCTTGTCTTTTTGTGCGCTGTTCTGTTCATCATGTCATCATACCAACTCGCCCAACTTACAACACTTCTGCAATGTGTTGTGATCGATGGTCATACATCGCCTTTTCTTAACATACGATGTGGGGTTCCCCAGGGTAGTATACTTGGGCCAATGTTATTTAATGTGCATATTAATGATATTGTAAATATAAACAAACAAATAAAATACATAATATACGCTGACGATACCAGCCTATTTCTCGCCGAAACGAGTGTTGAAAAATTCATCGTAGACGCAAATGATGTTCTTAGCCAGTTCCTTATATGGTCCAACAACAATGGCCTTAAAATTAACATCCAGAAAACGAAAGCTGTAGTTTTTCAACCGAAGAGCAGGGCTCTGCCAATTAATCATAATATTATAATAGGCACCGTACCAATCGAGTTGGTGAAACAACATAAAACGCTTGGAATAATTTTTTCTGAACACCTTTTGTGGAATGATCATGTCAATTATCTCGTTACGAAGCTGTCTAGGGTGGTTGGAGTTATGTCACACTGCCGCAATATTTTCCCAGTTAACGTGAAATTACAAATCTACTATTCACTATTTCAGTCTTACATTAATTATTGCCATCTTGTTTGGGGGACAACTACACAAACAAACATAGAAAAACTTACTTTACTTCAAAAAAAGATGCTTCGTTATATTGCCAATGAGCACTATCTCGCTCACGCCAAACCTTTGTTTGCCAAATATAAAATAATTAATCTTGATAAGATGTATGACTATAGATTACTGCACAGCTTTCGTTTTTCATCTCCTGAGCATGCTTCGCTTTTATGCAAGATGTCGGAGCTCTCCGAACATCCTCGTAGTTTCAACACCCGTCTTTCCGAAAAATGGATAGTACCACGAGCTCGTACTAACTATACTTACCAGTCAACTACATATCGTCTACCTTTATTACTTAATCATCTTCTTAATAATAATATTAATATATATCAAATGGGAAGGAAATCATTACTTATGCATTTCTTGTGAATTGTTCCGTGAAATTTCTTGGGCATACCCATACCTTTGTATAAATTTTGCATTTCGTACAGTGCTGTTAGAAGTTATGCGTATGTGCGCCTTGTGTTGTTTTGCGTTATTTTCTTCTATATGTAGCTGTATACCTTTTCAATCTGTCACAAGTTCTGCGAATATTTGTTTTTTCTTTTTGTATAATGCTGTTAGAAGTTGTATGCATGAAGTGATTACTCAGCGTATCTTTCCTTTGCATATCCTTTTGTGTTCTGAATGGATGTCCTGCTGACAAACTTGAGACGGGCCCCAGACCTCGTCAAGCTGCCACTGGCAGCTTTTTGTCTAGGGTCTCCGTTGGCTTGATTGATTGATTGATTGATTGATTGATTGATTGAAGTTTAACGTATAGTAATGGCCAGTGATTTTAATTTACCAGATATAGATTGGAATTGCGTGATGCCCGATAAAATATGCACTTAGTCTAGGCGTTTTGTTGATATTGCTTTTAGTAATAATTTAAGCCAAGTGGTCAAGTGTCCCACACGTGTGTCAAATGATAGGGAATCCTTGCTTGATCTCGTGTTTTTATCTGAGGTCGTTACCAGAAGTATTCTTGACGTATCGATCGCGGATGGCATATCTGACCATGTAATAGTTGTATGTGACCTATCTGTACCGCAGCATGCGCACAATGAAACCGAAGAAAGATCTTATCATGATTTCAACAGGGCGAATGACATCGATAACATTGACTTCTTGGAAGTAGCCCTAGACAGATTTCTTGAGTTTTACGATGCGAACCCGGACTCAGTAGGTAAGCTTTGGCTCTTTTTTAACAAATTCGTCCTTACATGTGTTGACAAGTTTATTCCAGAGCTACCGGAATAAAAGGAAGAGGCGCAATCCATGGGTGACGCGAGATATTTTACATTTAAAACAAAAGATAAACCGAGTAGAAAGGTTTCAACCAAGTTTAAAGTTTACGCTTCCTCCTCTTCGCCAAGAGCTACGCACCCTGGTGCGCACATCTAAATAACGTTACTTTAATGTCACGATGCAAAACTTTCTAAAAAATGTTCAAAGAAGTGTTGGGCTCGTTTGACAAAAAAAGTGTGATGATTAAGGAGCTTATTCATAGCGGGCAGACGTTTTCACATGAAGCGAATCTCGCGAGTGAGCTTAATTATTTTTTTCTCTTCCGTCTTCACTGATGATAACTCTATGTTGCCTTTATTTAATCATTGCGGTTGTGGAATCATTCACTTAGTGGTCTCTACAGGAGGTATTTTTACCAGTCTTTTTGCAATTAGACACAAGAAAGTCGAGTGGCCCAGATGGAATTCCTAACGCTTTCTTACGAAGGTACGCTGAATGGTGGTCCAAGTTTCTATACGTGATTCACTCTTGCAGTTTAAATATTTGTGACGTGCCTAAAGATCGGAAAGTAGCCAAAATTGTCCATATATATAAAAGTGGAGGGAAAAATAGTGTTTGCAATTACAAACCAGTGTCATTGTTGAGTACATGTAGCAGGGTACTCGAACACTTTCTATCGAACACTTTATATCGAACTTTACTCGAACACTTTACCCAAAGGAGATTATTTGACAATGAAAACATCATCATCAGGTATTTGATTATGCAGCCCAGTTTCCGGTATAATTTCTATATCAGGGTTGAATGCCAGTAGGACACTTTCAAGCTCTACCGCTTTATTGGCAGCACTTCGAACATTTTGGTTTAAGAACCTAAAGAGGCGATAGAATCTTCCCCTTGTTTTGGCTTGGGCTTCAAAGCACTACACTCGTTGTCAACCCTCATTTGGCCTAAGAATGGCCGGAAAAGGCAACCCTCCAGCCACAAGTCGGAACAAACAAGTTTCTCCAAGTCCTCCTCGTTAATTAAAACGTGAAACGATCCCCTCACAAAAAATTTATATCTGGCCAGATCTGAAGATTTAAGATATGGCCATATCAAACATTGGCCACATATAATCTGATATGGTATAACTGCCAAATATAGCCACATAAAACCTGATATATCTGCCAGATATAGTCTGATATCCCTTCAGGTATGGAAATTCCAGATCTGGCTAAGTATGGAAATTTCAGATCTGGCTAAGTATGGAAATTCCAGATCTGACCTGGCATATCAAAAGAAGCACACGAAGCCTGAAATCAGCACTTGATATCTTTTTATTGTGGTGTACCAGACTCCTCCCGCTTCTTACTGTGGTCGCTCCGGAGCTCACTTAGCTTCGTCCCAAACGACTGCATTACACCCTTTGTGTCGAGACAGCCGTCCGTCGTCTTGACATACTCTGCAGAGAATCAATAATAACGCATTAAATATGGCTATTGAACTACATGCAATAATGAAACACTCAATCACAAATAAAGCTTTTGGAAACAATGAATGTTATTTTTTAATTGCATTGACACTTAGGGTATTTATGATTTTTGATAATTACCGATATATTTGGAACCACTGTAAATCAGGTGGAAAAATGCTGCTTTGGTGAGCTTTTATGTGACTTGCATGAGCAGACATATATAGCACATATGTTGTCTCAGGCGTAGGACTAACTAATGTTTACAGTCACAAGTTTGCCAGCATGTAAAATATTCTGCAGGTAAACACGATGCTATTCTGAGTTATAGTATTGCCGCGTGCATGGCCGAGCAGGCAATGCACGCGGTGCTCCCCAAGCAGAGGTCCCCGGTTTGATTCCTGGGACCGGATATGACTTTTATTAGTTCCTTAGTTTCAGTGTTTTGGAAAATTCATGAACCTTATCATTTTCTCGGAGTAAGAGTGTCTTAAGCTCGAACGTTCGAGTCCGAATGTTCGAGAAGCTTGCGACGCCACAAAAGAGCTAGGTTGCGCATGTCCACACGAAGTCAGTCTTTCGCCAGCGCTTGACCTGCTCTCATGCCGACATCGACGCCCACGACGTCCCAAGCCCAGAAGGAAGATCTCTCTCCAAGGAACTGGAAGCCAACAGTGACATCTGAGGCTCAGCAGACCTGGACAGTTCCCTCCCTAGTTTACTTGTCGCACCTTGGAGACCTGCCTCATTTCATAGGGAAGTGTACGAGGACGTGGAAGATTGGATAGAGCAGTATGACCGTGTGTCCCGCCACAATGGGTGGATGGTGAATCACCGACCGCACAACCTGTACTTCGCACTTGAAGGTATTGCGAGACACTTTGTTCGAGAACCACAAGTCCTTTTTGACGTCATGGGATGCACGAAAAGATCAACTGAAGCGGGCCTTCGCCAACAACCACCGACGGGAACAGGCCAAAGACATGGTATGAACAAGGATAAAATGAGAGCGTCACTAGCTTCGTCGAGGACGGTCTCCACCTGTGCGCCAGCGCCAACCCGCAGGCCACCGAAGAAAAGAAACTCCGAGTTCTCATGCGAAGAGTGAAAGATGACATTTCTGGCTCGCAATCCTCCGACGGCAGTCGAAAGGTTCGCTAAGGAGGCGACTAACATTGAATGGGCCCTCCTTGCAAGGGCCAGGCCAGTCACTGTCAGCGGCACCGCAGCATCACCGCTCTGACGTCATCTACCAAGATGTCGGCTCCAGTATTCCAAGTATCCGTGAAATTATCCACGACATTGTCCGAGAAGAGCTAAAAAGTGGCTCCAGGCCACGAAACACTCAGCCTCTGTCTCCATCGCAGAAACAGTCTGCGAAGAGATTCAACGTGCCCGTAACCCGAGGTCCCCGTAGACATTCTGCCAGCATAATCGAACCGAAGAACTATAGATGATTGGAATGTATTGCTTAGAGATGTATTTCTGACTTATCTCCAAGAAAATGCTTAGATTTTTTTTGGCTGTAGTAAATAAACATTTACTTTTGTGCAGTGATTTGATGTATAACCGAATCTTTTTAGCGTGTGTATTTAAAATATACTACTGCGTTGTGTTTATTTAACACTTTCTTGTAAGCCCATCCTTTGCGATAATGCCCAACGGCAATGCAGGTATTTCTGTAAATAAATAAATAAAAAAAAACTTGAAAAGGCTGTCATATTCTATAAACACAGAAAACAAAATGCCAGAGATAGTCGAGGCTCATGGAATAAAAAAACCTGCACAAGTCAGGCTTCCTTGGCTTTGGCATACAGCGAAGTAGAATTTTGAGATCGGGGAGGATGCTTTTGAAATTGTATAACCGATAGCCACAACCTTTGTGAAGCACAGGAGCAATTCCATTAGAAGTAGGGTCGTGTTTTTAGGTATGTTTCTCGTGGCTTCTTAAAATAAACCTTTCAGTTGTTAGTCAGCACCTTGATCTGTCCACTTTCTTTTTTTTTTGTAGTTGTAAAGTTCTTGCTGTTTAAATATGCCACATAGCGCATACTTCTTCACTAAAAAAATATATTAAGTATGCATCACCAATTAAGTTCACAAGCCAGAAGCCTACTGCTGCCAGCACAGTTTAGCTTTTTTTTTAAATCTCCTGAAAGTAAAAGACGTGTCTGAAGCTCCGTAGGTGGGATACACTTACCTAAGATGCAGCTCACGCCAGCCCAAAAGAGGGGGGGGGGGGGGTCGTTGCTCGGCAGGCTTCCCAGATCCCTTCGCCTGGCGGCCTTTCAATGAGCAGGTTAGCAGAGCTTGTAGCGTTAAAACCTCCAAAAGAAGGGTGCGGGTGGTTGCAGTTGGACTTTTTGACTGCTCAAGCCTTGAGGTCGTGTCCTTCGACACATAAATGCCTGAACTAGGCACAAGCTCCATGACCTGCAGCATATAATTAAAGGCAATTAGTGTGAAAAATATTGAAGTGTTTTGAATACAGTCGGATGTCTCAACAACTCAGATAAATCTTTTACAGTAAAGTAAAACCCTGAAAGCATTAGGCGTCAATTTTATAGCACTACAAACTCCGGTGGGCAAACTCATCCCTAGGAATCCCGTCATCCAATAATGCAAGTCTGGGGATGGGGAAGCTAAGTGTGACTTGGCAAAACTTGGTACAGTTGAACCTCTATCTAACGAACCCCGATTTAACAAAATTTGCGATGGAACGCAAGTTTTCATTTTCTTATCGTCCTTTCTATTGAAGACCATTGTTACGTTCCAAACCCCGGCGAGGCCGTGCTTTATTTAGCGCACACTTACAGGGGTGGTCTGCAATACCATATCGCTCGGCAGAGGCCCTCTCGAAGACCCGGAACCAAGGCTCTCGAGCATCAGCTGAAGTAACCAACATCAACGGGTCTTCATCTTCCTCTGCCTCCAACATCAAGAGAAGCTGCTGCTGCGGCGACATAAACCTCCGGGCCAATGAGAGTGGCTGTTGGACCTCATCTGGTGGCAGCGGTGCCACCAGTTGTTAAGGGCTGGGGGACGGACAGGTTGGAGACTGGGTTTGCGCTATATGGATGACTATGTTTTAATGGGACATGAGATGATGGTTGCGTTCGATAGTAGGTCCCATTCCGTTTCGGCCGCGCACGTCCGCGGGTCCCCCTTTTGTAGCCGCGGTGATGTGACGGTGTTGCGTCACCGTCACATCACCTGGATTCGATGAATATGATGTCCAATAGCCACTCTCATTGGCCCGGAGGTTTACGTCGCCGCAGCAGCAGCTTCTCTTGATGTTGGAGAAAGAGGAATACGAAGACTCGTTGATGTTGGTTACTTCAGCTGATGTTCGGAAGCCTTGGTTCCGGGTCTTCGAGAGGGCCTCTGCCAAGCGATGGTGTTGCAGACCATCCCTATAAGTGCACCCTAGATGGAGCACGGCCTCGCTGGGGCTTGGACCATAACACCATATATTTTTTTCTCTCGATTTAGCAAAGTATAGGGTGGTCCAAGTCACCAGGCTCGAACTAAAATGGACCGTAAAAATCGACGCCTGCACGTAGCGATCTAAACTTTTCGTCAAAAGTGTAATTCACAGGTCGGTTTTTTCTTGCAAAATTACAAACCGTAGCTCTGTTTCTATAACAAATAAGGCCAAGAAGCTTGCCAGGGTCTACGGCGGGCAGCAACGCAGACGACAGGGGTCTAGTAGCGTGGCGTATTTGGCGTTCGTATTGATAGATGGCGCTACCTCCTTATCGCGACGGCTCGCGACCACCGTGGTTTATTAAAAATTAATATAATATTTTTGAAATGTACCTTCGGTTAAAAAAATTAATGCGAACAATAAAAGCCAAACTTAAAGTAAAAAAACGCTTCTGCATAACGGCGGCGCTACAGTGGCTAGCGGCACCTTTGCTTCCAACGGATTTCGTCTGCGTGTCGTCTGCTATCTTTCGCTGGTCGGCTGCACCTTCAGACGCTGCTGCTCCCAACGCCATCTATCAATACGAACGCCAAACACACCCCGGTACTGGACTTGGTCGTCTGGATCACCATCCGCCGTAGACCCTGGCAAGCTTCTTGGCCCTATTTTTTACTAAAAGAGAAGTACGCTTTGTAATTTTACAAGAAAAAACCAACCTGCGAAATACACCTTTGACAAAAATTTCAAATGGCTACGTGCAAGCGTCGATTTTTACGGTCTATTTTAGATCGAGCCTGTTGACTTGAACCACCCTATATGTTTGCACCATGATTTCGATTTAATGACGTCTTCACGCGTCGCCTATGGACATTTCGGCAGCCTCCGCGAGAAAAAAAGTATTTGACAGAAGTTTGATTGCCCAAAAACGAACATAAAAACGTAAAGCCTTTATTGGTTTAAAAATTGAAAAACAATACCGGTGATGATGACGACAGCTTGCATTACCCGCCATAATGCATCAAGAGCAAAGCAACTCCGCGACTTTGCAGATGACGTACGTTCAGTTGTCTATGTCGTCTACTACGTTTGCGACAACAAGGATCTTTTCACGACTCGATCTCTGCTTTTCTTTGAACAATGAGTGACGCACCGCATAAAATGAAAGTTCTGTTTCTGGACATAAAACTCAAAATAATCACCGAAGTGAGGAACGATGAGAAGAAAATGACAGTTGCTGAGAGGTATGGCATGTCACAAAGCTCCCTTTCGACAAATTTGAAGGTGAAAGACAGCATCAAGATTGCGAGATCGTGATTTTAAACACTTTGACTCGGAGGCGCTGTCGGCGTAGCTGATTCTAGATCTGCTCGTTCTATCGACTTTCGTCACTTTCGCTGCCGCAAAACTTGGAGTTACACGGGACCCTAAGGCTGTGTTCCACAACTTGCTCTATCTGACTTTGGAATGGGCGTTTCGTACCCAGGCGCTTCAAAACATACATGCGCGACCGCGTCCGGCGTGACATGACCCGCCGGAGCAACCGCTCATTCACACTGGAAGCGGATCCGCGTTCGCAAAGCGGTTGCGAACGCGGTTGTATAAAGATCCAGTACAATTGCACTGCGCACTTGATGACATCAAGTGCGCGTGCAATTGTAGTGGATATTTAAACAACAGCGTTCGCAACCGCTTTGCGAACGCGGATCCGCTTCCAGTGTGAATGAGCGGTAACGCGGGTTGGCTCGAGTTACTTCGATAGCCGCTGCGAGGGCTGCAAGAAATGTCGGCTGGGTTGGCTGCAGGTGCAGTGTAATCACGTGACATAACCTGCCGGAGGAACTCAGGTCGGCTCGAGTTACTCCATTACCCGCCGCTAGCGAATTTTCCGCTAACACAGTGGTAGAGATAAACGAACAAACGGGGCATGTTGACCAACAATGATAAGGTCATAGTTTTTTTTTTTCCCGTGTGGCGCCATCTGACGCTTGCCACGAGTACCAGCCATGGCCTGCGTCACGCAACGCTCATGCTGTCAGCATTCGGTTGTATGCGCTTGTGCGGTTTCCTGAAATATTGTAACATCTCCAGGAAAAACCTGCACCCCCTCACCTGTGAAAGCAGTGAATCGCAGAACATGTTTGTGCTGTCTTGCTTCGCTTCCATGCCCCATTAGAGGGGCTGTGTAACGATTTTAGAAACAATTTTCAGCTTGTAATTTGTACACACCACACATTATTACAAAGGGTACGTAAGACATCTTCAGTCAAAATGTGGCAGTTCTGCTGCATAATTGCTAATAAAGAATCTAACCATTTCCTGATCTTCAGTCACAAGCTTCACACGTGGGAACCACGGTGCAATATTGTTACAAGGGACTTTCAGCATGTGAATTCGGAGGTTTTCAAACAGAAATCGGTTGATATTTCTCTAGTTCACCTATGTCCGAGACCAGCTCCCACAATTATTTGACCGAAGTCTGGAAATTAATAATAATAATAATAATAATCGTTTATTTCACCATAAGATTTTTATGGTGGCGATCAGGGACAAAAAGCTGTAGAAAACAGCTTGACGGGTCCCCGACCGCCTACAAGCAGCAGAGCAGCGTGATACTCACAGTATAAAATACATACAGAGCACAAGCTATAGAAAGGATAGCAGAAAAGACCTTCGTCATCACACACTTTTTTAAGGCTGATTCACAGGATTGTTAACTTTTTGTCACTTTCTAGTTTTTGAAGAGAAAAAAAAAACGTGATACAATCGCGACATAACTAATAAAAAACAGGAGAAAAGGATTTATGCACACGATCGACATCAAACAGAAGGGTCCGAATATCCTTGACAGATAATTTCTCCCAATCGAAGTTTTGTTCGGGAAATAAATTTAATAATTTCGGAATAGTGTATCTGAGGATTTGTGTTCCGTAGTTCGTTCTGGGAGTGACCACCTCCCAACAGCTCGCAGAACGAGTGGGATAAGGATGAACATATTGGGAAAGGCGTCCAAGGCTCACTAGAAAGCTAGTATTTCTAATTTCTTCAACTTTTAGAGTAGTGGAAAGTCTGTAGTCGTAGAGAGAATATATACTAATAATGTGGAACTTCTTGAATAGATTGGCTGTAGGATGATCAAAATCTACATCCGCGATTGCCCTCACGGCTTTTTTTTGCAAAAAAGTTATTGTATCAAGATTTGTTAATGTCGTCTTACCCCAGACTAGGTGGCCGTAAATTAAATGGGAATAGAACAAAGAGTTATATATTAATAATTTGACGTTTGTTGGCAGTACATAGCGGTTGCGGTTTAGGATACCGACTATCTGTGATAACTTCGAGGTAACATAATTGATGTGATCGTCCCAAGACATATTCTCGGAAAAAGTGACACCAAGCAGTTTAAAAGCATTGACGATCTAAATCCTGGTTGAGTTAATTACGATATGTTTGGTGATATTTACAAGTTTGCTCTTGGGACGAAAAAGCACGGCTTTTGTCTTTGCAACGTTTATTTGTAGCGAATTGATGCGGCTCCAGACGTTCAACTTAGAAAGCACCAGGTTTGCCGATTCGAACAGCAGAACTGCCACATTTAGGGAGCTGTGTAGCAAATTGCTACACAGCTCCCTAAATTTAGCGAGGAATTTCAAGGATGTTGTAATGAAAGGCTAAAATTTGACAACATATTCCATGTTTAAAAATACATATCTGATACTCGTATTACTCACACCAGTGTCGCTCCATTTGCTTGAGCTGTGTGCTCAACCCTCCTTCATTGGCAGGGTCCCGTCAAGGAGGTGCCTGCACATTCAGGGTAGACAAGGGCTCCCCTCCAGAGGGCCTTTGTCCATTGACAAGAGCTGGTGGCCCAGTGAGACGTGCTTCCTCCGCCACAAGACGACCCCCACAGATGCATTGTGGAATATTGAAATGACGTTCTAGTCTTCGCGCCGACTTCAGCCAGCTGTCGAGTTCTGATAAAAAACAGAAACTTGTGGTAAGCATAAAAAGGTTCTTGCAGGCGCAATGAACGGCCACAATATACAGTATACAGTGAAGGCACAGCTTGTTTTTTTTTTGCGTGACATGGAGTGACAAGAAGCGAACTTCTGGCAAACGGAGCACTTTTTGAGATCAAAGTATCTAAACTTCAAATATGGTGAACCAGTACTAGACAGGATTGTTAAAATTGAGCAAAGGCAATTCTGAGGCGAGCTAGTAAACCGTCATCTTACAATGTCTGCACATGCACAATATCTGGCACATCGGGAACCAGCAAAAAAGTGCCCCAGTCATTCCGTATCGCTCGGCAATGCTTAGAATAGTGAGCATTTGTGGGAAGTCACCTGATCGAGAACACAAGCAGTGTCACCAGTCACGACGTGTTTTCATCAGCCAAGGTTGTTCAATCGAAACAAAATTCAATGGCCGACTAGTTCCCGCAAAGCACTGCGTGGCACCGTTTCACAAAAAGGAGCTTCAAATTTTGGAAATGGTCTGATCAAAGGTTGTTCAGGCCGTTCAGTAGAGCACATGTACATAGCTCCCTTCCCTTATTTCATTCCGGGGGTAAAACCCTCGGAATGAAACTAGCCCAAGTGCATACCCACCAACTAGCCCAAACGCATACACTTATTTCACTCCTTTTTTTTTCTTACCTAGGCCTTAATATGGCTAGTGCCATGACTGCGACGGACATCCACCAACCAGAAAGCTAAATTAGGATACAATAATGCAACTGGCCTGATACTTCTGGTCAGGCAGGTTGAGGTTAACGTAGCCATGCTCACTCTCATGAGTGACACCAACACAAACGGTTTTGCGGCGAGATGTCAGACAGCACAAAAGAAGAAGTCGCCGGTTCCTGCAGGTTCTTACGAGGGGAAGGCATGCAAGTGTACGTCGAGAGTGACACCTGGGCAGTGTCAGATGCGAAGGCTTTGTGTTCTAACCGACTCAGAAAGATTTCCTGCAAAGACCACTATCGGCAAAGTCGGAATCATCGATAAAAGATTCCGACAGCTCAAAACACGGGAAGAAACAAGCAAACAAAGGCAAAGTCAGAATTTCACTGGCTGTGCTGTAGTGCCGCAGGAATCTAGCAAATGTGGAGGCAAGCTATGTTACTGGCCTTTCAAACATCGCAGCCTTCCTAAACCGAGGGGTTTCAAGAGTCTCGTGGCTAAGAGGAACTTAACACATCTATATTAACATCCACGCGGTCCTCAACTACAGCTATTTTTGAATTTTTCCTTTCAATGTATTTCTTACACCATGTTTTAACCTCGGCAACTCAAACCTAGCCAAAGCCAAGCCAGAAAAATGCTCATATACTCTGAGAAATTCTGAGAGAAAGTTACCTAGAAGCTTGTCGAAAGACTCCTCCTTTTTCCTCAATTTCTCCTTGAGGTGGGCGATAACTTGGTTGAGACGGAGATTTTCTTTCCGAAGCTCAGCCTCGTCGCCAATATCGGACAGCAGTTCCTCGTCCCTCCGCTTCTGGAATTTAGGTGTGTTCTAAAACAAAAAAAAAGTAAAAATAAAAATATGCGTGTTTAGCATCTTTGGTATATTCAGCGTAATATCTCACAGAAGCATTCTTAAAATGTGTTCACACATGAACACTTGAGCCATGTTTCAAAAGGTACTGCACGCGCTTTCACTGTACTCTGCTCACCATTAAGCTGACAAGGTGGTGCAGACCATGTTTGGTGGACCGGTCACATGCCTGCCTTTTATCACCTGATCCCCCTCTCTTCATGTGAGCATGAGCAAAGAGCATGATCATGTGACACAATACAAAGAGTTCACTTGTCCACCCAGCAGATAGCTTCCACTGCCCTCTCAGTTTAGGGGTAAATGGAGTACAGCAATGCAATGGTGACAACTACCCTAAACTAAAACATCCCGACAAGAACACTGGTTGCTCAGTTTTCTTTCGCCACTGCCCGCTTGGCCGTGCAATGTTCCCCACTCAATGCTGGCTTTGGAGCTGACACTTAGCTTGTTCGCAAACAAAGCAGAAATCACTTGAAAACATTTTGAATTTGTGAATAGTTTATAGGACAAAGAAAATGGAGCATTCCACAATGCACAAGTAAAACTGCTTGTTGTTTATGATCTCAAGGCTTAACTAGAGCAGTACTCGCGCTTACAGTTTGTAGCGGAATGCTGCAAGCTTTATCTAAAACAAGCAAGCAATGAACAGCGTCGACCCTGCAATAGCTGGCAGACATGTAGTAGTGACGACAAAAATCAATAGCCTATCGAATGCTGCCTGTACACACAATAGCCTCGCCCTAGATCAGCTTTCTTCTATTAGATTGCACTAGGATCCTTGAGAGTGTGCGGTCGCTTGGCCTTTTTTATATCTTACACGAATGTACGGCTACAAAAGTTTATGGACCACGGGAAGATGCTAAAAAATTGATCTAATGCAGTGCCTTAAAGTCTGGGCATGCTGCTCGAGTGTAGATGATTCTTTGAGGGATGAAGAATCATCCTCACCCATAAGTAATTGCAAGGTAGCGCCACAAATGAATTTTTTAGTTTCTTTACGCAGCCCGTGAATATTTGCGACCGATAGCACAGCCATTTTGCGGGCGTACATGGCAGTCCATATTGAAAGCTTTTTCCTATGGCTTCTTAGAGAATTCAGGACCGCCTTTCTCTTCTCATATTCATACTTTCAAAGTCAAAGTTACTTTAACAAAAGGATAATTGTGCACTTTAAGCCAGCAATCACGTAAAACAAAGTTTTTCCACACAGGTGGTATTCACGGACACTCATAGCAGAGTCTGATACTTCTGATCAGGTACATGCATCAAGCTACCACAACACTTCAAGAACGTGCATTCCACACCACCGAGGTTCTTGTTATTTGCAGACGACCAGTGGAAGCCTGTTAGCACGGACTGAAAAGTAAGCTCAAATATTAATGAAGAAAGGTAAAAAAAACCTGAGAAGTAGGAAAATAAAAAGAAACGGACAGAACAAGGAAGTCTCTAGAGACTTCGTTGTTCTGTCCGTTTTTTTTTTTATTTTCCTACGTCTCAGGGTTACTATGGATGAAGCTCAAATATGTCCTCCAGGGAATATATGAAATAATGAAACTAATTATGTAGCTTACGCCCGTCTTTCCATGACCTGCCCCAGGAACAGCCTTGTTTTTTCTTTCAATTAATCGCTCCATTTTCCTCAGACGCTTGTTATTATCAGCTGAAATTAAAAAAAGAAAGTTCTGTGCTTCACAACCATGACGTATATTCAGGGAATCTCACACTAGCCTCCGGCGCAAAGGTCGAGAGGATTCTTGTAAGAGTAAAGCTATACGCACTATGTCTTCCACCTTGACCGGAAGTGGCTATACACACTACGCAAAACTCGTGTAAAACGAATGGTTACAACTAGAGATGGGACGAATCTTTATCCGAATCGAGATTCGGAGCCGAATCTGGAGATTTGGAAAGATTCGGAAGAGTAGCCGAATCTCAAGCGATTCGGAAAAGTTCGGAAAGATTCGGAGCGTTGCCATGGTTGCCCGATCCGTTGATGAGTGTTTAAACCTTTCGTGATATTAAATTCACTAAATTCTACAAAGTGCACGAAATAATATTGCAATATAATATCATAGTAATAAATAAAATGCTCCGCTTTGTTTATATTATTTTGGATGGCTGTCAAGAATGGTAGCCAGATATCACGGGAAGATTGGTTTCGGTTCTGGATTACGACCAAAATAGGCATGCACGTGGAAATAAAGCGCATATGTTCATCGCCGCAAGGTTACGTGCTGTTCCGTACAGACACATTTTGTGCCCATAATTACGGTCAAAGTGGCACACACCACACAAGTGAGTATGTTCGTTTCGATTATCTGCAACCTGTGTCCATTGAGGTATTGTTATCGGAACGCGGGAAACAATCTAAAACTCCTTGCGCCGTACTGAATTTGTACCTTTATGGTTAATGATATCCGATTTAGTTAGTTTCCGAACAATAAAGTTGCGTTGGACACCCCTGTGTTGTGTTTCTTTTTTATCAAATAAAGTTCACGTACACAAAACTTGCTGCCGAGACCGGAGAAACGGCAGTGCGAAGTTTTTCTTCGCCACCGGTGCCGGTACGCGGTCCAAGTTGCGACGAGCAACATTCATCTCGCGCTCGCGCCTTACAGGTACAGACATACGCAGCTCTAGAGAAGGAGACTAATTATTTCCTTGCCTGAATATATTTATTGTGCGTTGTGCCACATTATGTATAGTACATAGCATTTCACTACATTTTACCGATCACCGCGAAACCGCACAGCAACCGAGACCGTGCATTGATTAGGCCTACGTCAACCATACCGATCAGCTCAGCTGGACCTGGACGCGTGCCAGAATTTAGATTAACAGTACAGTACATACCATACGCTGATATAAACAAGACGAAATCTGGTTATATGCAGTAACAGTACCGATAATAAACAGAACTGACGGCATTCGCGAGGTTTACGACAAGGCTCACGCTGCCATCTGCAACCAGCGACGAATCTGACGAATCTCCGAATCTGCCGAATATTCGTCGCGGGAAGTTCGGAAATTTCCGAATCTGTCCGAATCCGAATCTCCGGTGATTCGTCTCATCACTAGTTACAACGAGCTTCCGAAGCGGTGACGTAGCTTACTGGTAAGGTGTCTGCTTCATATTTGGTTTTGTTGAGAATTTGGCGATATTTACGACATTTCTTTTCTACGATTAACACTGGGAAAAAACAAAACAAAAAAAAAAACAACGAATTTTGTCTACGAAACTTCGCTGAACTAAATGGTATGGGACTCCCTTTCCGAATGTGCAGTCGGGGACAGCAGGGCCCGGGTTGCCAGCTGGACGCCGCGAAGTGGCGTTTACGGGGGGGGGGGGGGGGGACAAGTGGGTTAATAGTTTTGTAATTAGCAGCCGCACACTGTCGCCGCGGCGGGGGGCTGGCTTAACACGCTCCCCAGTGATACACGCGCCGTCCGAAAAGTGTGACCCAAATGGCGCGAGCTCTCCGCGTAGTGAGTTTAGCCATTTCTGGTCAAGGTGCACGACGCAGTGCGTATCGATTTACTCTTCTTGTAAGGTTGTGGCTAGCCTTCCGTCCAGACGGAACGATAGTTGCCACTAGAGTTCCATCTAAACTGCTAATGTCCCGACCCCGAAGTGATCTTTCTAGGGCTTAATGAGTGTCGATTAAACACGCGTGTATCACTAGGGCACGTGCTAACCTAACCACCCATCCACACTGCTTCGCGACGACAGTACGCGGCGGCTCATTACAAAAATGTTAATTCACCTCGCCCACCTGTACACGCCGCTTCGCTGCGGCGGTGCCCCCGTCTCTCAGTTTATATAGGTTTAAAGTTCCGTCTGGACGGAACTCTACACGGTTTACTAACGTTCGTTCAGTATGGACAGAACTTCAATGGCGACTACCGTTCCGTCGGGACGGAACTCTAGACACTTTATTCTTGTAATCCTGATCGAGAGAACGTGACAGTGACGCCCGGTAAAAACATACCGAGATATTTCTTTTTTTCCTCAACTCACATAACGATACAATACATGCAAAAAGGCGGTCGGCGTAGTACAGTGTATCGTTATCTGAGCGCAAAAGCGATCTGCTAAAACTGTACCTACGCCCCGCGTTTAAAACACCGCCCGCCCTTCCTCCCCTCAGATATGATAATAGTGAGTTTTAGTATTGCATATACGAGCGAACGCAAGCGCTGTACGTTTGCGTTAGCGTTGCGTGTTCCACACTGCGCGAGCGCGGAGTCTAAACTGCGCCCTTGGTTTGGCGCATGGTGACTTCGCGCATGCGCAGTGTGGAGAACGCAACGCTAACGCACAGCGCTTGCGTTTGCTCGTATACGCAATACTAAAACTCACTAATAGGGAGTTTTCGTAGATCGTTTTGGCCTTTCCGCAATGATATCCGCTACCCGCTACGAGACCCGCTAACAGAGGCATAGCGGAGACTCAAAAAAGTGCTTTCGTAGACCGTTCTCTACGGACTACGGTACTGCCACTATGACAGCGCCACTAGAGGTCGTAAAAAGCACTATATAAAACATTAAACGCATACTATTACTGCAACCACGTATTTGTTTTATCAGAGTGCCTCTTTTCGAACACAACACATGGTTAATTTACGATTATGATGTTAATCTTTCATCTTGCCAGCTTGCGGTAATCGCGATTTGCTTAAAGCCAGATTCAGTTCGGCCAAGCCAATCCTCTCTTTTAAGTTCGTGGACGCGTTCTCCGCCGATTTCCGAAGATGAAGCGGCTCAGCGTTTTTGAGGACCAACTTTTATTGTCCAGTTTAAGTTGGAGGGAGATAGAGGATGTGTATTTGATGTTTTCGGAACTGCCAAAGCGGCGGTTTAAGTCAGAACGCGGCTTCTTGGATGTCGACCGCCTTGACGACCAGATGTTTCGAAGCTTGTTTCGCTTCCACAAAGAAGATATCGGGGAACTCCTTTCCTGCCTTCGCATCCCAGACGAGGTGACATCCGCCAAGGGGGTCGTGGAGGCGGGGAAGAGGCTCTATGTATCACCCTCCGCCGTCTTGCGTACCCAAACAGGTGGGTCGACCTCGAGATGCTATTCGGGAGAAGCTCGTCGACGCTGTCAAGCCAAGCCACGAAAGTCCTTCGGCATATCGACACAACGTTTAGTCACCTCCTTCGAGATCTCAATGTGCACGGCTGGTTGGACTTGGTCGAACTAGAGCGCATGTCACAGGTAAGAACCTCGTACATGTAAATGTCCAACTCTAGGTGCCCAGTGCTGGAAAAATTGCTCCAGAAAAAATTATACATGTTTCTGAACTTCACAGACTTATGCGTTCTAGAAATAATTACGTTGGAACGTTCGTCACTAAATTATAAATAATTTCGTGAAGTCTTCAATTGACCACATATAATCGAATATTATAGGTTAGTTGTCTCAAACTCATTTGAGCATGGGGGCCAGATAGCTCACGGTGGAAAGGCCGAGGGCCAGCGTTAGAAGGGGAGGGGGGAAGAGAGAGAGAGAGATCTTGTGCTCTATGCTTTTTGTAAACTCAGTTTCGCCAGTGACATCTCTAGGCCCCGAACCTAACGTGCTGCCTTTTTTAATAGAACAAGAGAGCAAGTTCACTGTCGTTCCCGTTGCTCAATTCACTCAGGAATTAACCAAGCTCAACATGTCTTTAAAAAAACAATCGGTGTATTTAACAGTTCTTGCTTTCCTGACGATTTTCATGGCAACACTCTGAACAAATGTTCGTCTTTTAATTGTAATATATATTTTAAGGCAAGAATTTTGAGCTTATAGCGTTATATTTGGCAGCTGCTCCTGCTGATTGAGAGTTCACACAGCCAAGATGCATCCTTCAACAAAAAAGCTTGTACTTGCAGCCTAGTAGCAGAATTGTTGTACATTACAAAAAGCTGGGAAGCAAAGAATAAGGCAAAACAAAGGGCATGTAAACGCAGATAAGTAAAAGCTATATGAATACCTTAAAAGTGCATAGCTACTTTTCAAGTGAAAATAAATCGGCGAGATGAGATCACTATGGCGCATGCCACTTCTAGCGCTCGGGACATCGGAACCAGGACTCATAGCCGGTTGCCTGCGGGCCGTGTGTTTGAGACCCCTGCGACTCCAGCGAAATCGATGCCGTGTAGCGGCAACGCCAAGAGGTTCAGGAGAGGAAGTCGTTTTGACTTTGTCGTCTGCTATTGCTGCTTGGTTCTCGTAGGAAGCATAGAAACAAACATCGTTTCCAGTATTTATTTTTATCCTTCTGCCGTGCCATTTCTACAAACTGGCTACAAGGTTTCTACCGTCAAATACCCCATTTGATTTTATATGTAATGCCGATTTATGGTGGTCTGAGTGCTGAACGACGAAAATGACCTCCTTTTGTCAGCCATTTTGCCTGACCAGCACGGCCCCTATAGCTCACTGGAGTCTCGAATAGGCGATGTGATTACTAAATGTTACGTAATTGAATGACAAAATATGGTTACTAAACATTTGGTATGAAACTGACATGTTTGCTTTATGGCTACAAGTAATCCCCAGGGAGTAGTTGAATGGCAAAATGCATTAACCTTTATCTGCCAATGACAAGCTCTCTCGTCACATCTACTTTTGGCTGCAACTGCCGATTACAAGAAAACCCATCATGACACTTTGACTGATAAAGCACAATTCTGCGAAAATTTTCTTTGGTAAAACCTTAATTTACTCAAATGTTTCGTGCTCCAAGCTTACTCAGGAGGAACTTTTTGTTCAGCCATCCGAGGGCATAATAAGCGGAACAAAATCATCCGCTTCATTCTGAGTCAAGTAACAAGAAATGGCTCCTGTCCAATGAGAGTGAAGATAACCTTGACTCGACCGAGTGCTCTAGTGATAAAAGCACAACCGATGTTGTGTGAGCTATGTTGTGAAAAAGGCTAGAAACTATGAACATGTAATGAACAGACTGGCCAGTAACCTGAAATTGCAATTTCGAGTGTGTTTGGCTGAAGGATCAGTATCATACCTCCTATAATAAATAACATTAAATACACAATAAATCAATAAATAAACATTTTAATAACAAAAAAAAAGTTCTTTCTCCTGCAGGGTCACCAAAGAATATAGGTCGCCAGTAGTCGTCTTTATCAGAATAACATGCCCTTGCAAACATAAATTTGGGCTAGAAAAAATATGCAGTTTTATAGCATTTTTTTTTTGTAAAAAGAGACGGCACCTATGGGGTCAAACTAGCATTTTATTTGACATCAATAAAAAATGTGATTTGTATTTGACTGCATTAATATGTCACCCTTTTGTACTTTCTCAGGCAGTGCATGCCAAGGGAGCCCCGCTGACAAACTGTTGGGGATTCCTGGACGGCACAGCACGGGCCATCTGCCGTCCCTCGCAGTCCCAGACCGAATACTTCTCGGGGCACAAGCGACACAACGTTATAAAGTTCCAATCCGTCATGTGCGCAAATGGCATCATTTGTGAGTTGGATGGACCTTACCGAGAGAGACGACATGATGCTGATAAGTAATAACATGATCCTTAGAAGCACCTGGTCTCAAAACCCATGTTTTTGTGTCCTAATACATATTGTTGCTGCAGGCATCGCTGATGGCATTAAACAGTGTGAAAATGATTCGCAACACTAAAAAGTATAGAAGGTGAAATTTTTCATTTTATGTTTAAGAAATATAGCACTTCTTATATAAATTTCGCTTCTATTGTGACAAGCGGTATTTCAGCATTGTTTCTCAAGGTACTGCATTGTTTCTCAATGTTTGCTTTCTGCGAGTGTCAAGTTTCGTTATAATCATGTGAGACGGACAGGCAGCGGTGTCTCGACAAATATTGCGACATGGCTGAAAGCAGAGCGTTGAACGCGTGAGGAGCAGGAATTTCCCTCTCCCCCTTACATTCCCCTCTCTGAGCTTCCGGCCAAGCCTGACACATGACCCCAGAGGGAGAGAGAGGGGCTGCCGAGCGCGCGCCACCCTCACTTCAGTTGGTCGTTTTGCGCGGTCACAGACATTTCCGGTTTTTGTTGTTGTAAACATCTTTATTAAAGGAAAAGGAGAGTAGGGGGGGAGGATGAGGGTAGAACAAATTAGAGGAGTTGAGTGGGTGCCTCTAGTCCGGGGCTCCAGTTGCCTTCAGTGCTGCCAGGTGTCCCATATGTCCTGGCGTCTATACGATGTGCACACTTTGTAGATCACTTTTCTTAAGCAGGTTGGCTGCCGCCGTGCCAATTGTCCCCCAAGCGAAGTTGCGGCTGGCTTGCTGTGAATCTGTCAGCATGGTGGCTCGTGGGTTGCAAGTGACAGCCAGTGCTATGGCCACTTCTGCATGCTCCGCCGAGTGTGCGTATATCGAGGCAGTGTCCATGATTTTTCCATGGCCACCCCTTGCCTGGAGCCCGCTGCATCCACATAGGAGGTTCCCTCCCGTGAATCCCAGGTCCGCGCAAGTGCCTCAAACCTTGCCTTGCGTCGATCGGCGTCCCTGCACCGGTTTATATTCCTTGGAATTCGGCTCGTCTTTATTTTCTCCCGGACCTCTTGTTGAAGATCGATTCCTCGTTCTTGATATTGCCGTGCGTGCAGCTGGTCAAGTACACAGTGCGCCCATGGCCTAACGGTTATCATGCATGCCTCCCACGCGAAAAGCTAGGGTTCGATTCTAGGGAGCGGAATGTTCTTTTATTTATTTTTTCTACTTGGCGTTCTCGGAAATTCGAGAACTTTCTCGTCTGATTGAGTTACGAATGTTCTACGCGGCGAAACTTCACCTCGTTGAGCCGTAGGTGCGCTGTTCCAGGTGTAATTCGTGATATGACGAAGGCATATACGAGTTAGATTGCCTCCTTCTCCTTTAGTCTGTGCGTCTTGTCTGTGATTCGTCTCAGCATTCCGTTCACTTGACTTGTCGCCGTAGCTAATTTGTCGATCATACCCTTGTTGCCCAAGCCCTGTGTTATCAATTGTCCTAGGGTCCTGACTTCCTTAGGTGTGGGTACCAGCTGACCGTCTATGGTTTTTCGTATGTGATTCACTTGCTTCTCCCTTGAATTCCTCAGGATCAGCAGTTCCGATTTTTCCGGTGTGCACTGGAGACCTCGGTTGCGCGCGTATGCTGCAGCCGCATTCGCCGCCCGCCTAGGGGGCGTTCCTCCCCCGAGGCTACGTGCCTGTATCATAGCCTATGCAAAACTTGTGTTTCTTTCACTTCGTTAATACCGACTTATTATTACGTTTTGTCGTACGTGCCTACTTTGTGGTATACGTTTCGTGAATATCGAGTTAGAATAGCTACAGGAACAACAGCTTTCGTTTGTGACGAAGCGACGGTGGACTCAGCGCATGCAGAGCCCCATATACTGTATAAAGGGCTCTGAGAGCACAACCTGAGTGCAACCTAGAGCATCAGTGTTCTGTGAATCACGTAACAACAATGAGTGTGCTGCTGGCACCGCGTGTTGGCCTTGACTGTAAAAGCACAAAATAAACAAAAAAAAGCAATGCCAATGACTTAGTTGGCATGGTGTTGACTGCGCCGACACAGCGCCTTTGGTTCGCTGTTGGCTGTGCCGCACATTGACCGCTAAAAGTAGCAGGTTTTGGTGACTTTGCATATCTCAAACTTTGTTTACCAGTTTAATAAAGATTTATGCGTAATTAGATCGAGGTATTTGGTGTCGGGTCTTTCTAGGAGATCCTGAAGGGAACGTCGTTTTCTGAATGTGGAAAATGAAACGGAGTTGCCATTTTCCACATTGAACTTCAACATGTCCACATTGAACTTCCACATTTACACATTGAATCAACTAGCCCACCTATCCACAAGTGGATATGTGGGCTAGTTGGTTCATAGTGTTAAAAAGTAATAGCGCCGAAAACACAGACAAGGATGAAGACAAATTGTGAACAAACACAAGGTGCCTTGTGTTTCTTCACTTTGTCCTTGTCTGTGTTTTCGGCGCTATTACTTTTTTAAAAATGCTTTAATTTCTGTTCGCTCATTCTCATAGGTAGTTGTCGTGGCATGCTGCCGCTGATTTGATCCAGCCCTGGCGTGCTCTTCACCATTCGTTTTGCATTGGCCACTTCAAATTTCCTGATCATGAAATATGCCTTCTACGGTTTGTTCATGTCTCCTTCTCCGGTTCGTAGACCTCTTTCATTGGAGCAGCTGGCTACAAGGAAACAAGTCAATCTCGTTTGCTCCAGGATTTATTTTATTATAGCTTCTCTTAACTATCTGTCTAGTTTTCGTCTTTCCTAGCATTGTGTTAAATATGTGCCACACGTTGTGTAATGTCATACGTTTGTTGAATGCTTCACACAGCTTGAACCAGTCGCCTCGTTTCAGCTTGCAGGCATGTTCTCTTGCTTGCTTGGTCAGCCGGTCTACTTTTCTGAGTTGCTACAAGTCCTTTATTTTCCTAAATGTGTGCAGATGCAGTTCAATGTTCTTCTTGTGCCATAATGACAGGAGCCTCGTGTTTGGTGTTAAGGCATCGACAGTTACCTCCTTAACAGTGGCCCTGTTTGCCTTCTCTACCATCGCCGTCGCAAGGTCTGCTATAGACATGTCGTCCTGTGTTTCCGCATGCACTCTCTGGAACTTATCCTATTCCAAGTTTTTGGCTGACCATTTGAGTGCTGCTCTAAGGATTCTTGAACATACCTTACTTCACATTTCATCTTCTTGATGTAAACATGAGATTTTGTGTTGTTTATTTCTGCCCGTCTGCTGTTCTCATATCCCATCTGGTCCATCAGAGCGTTGATCAATAAGAGGTTGGTGTTGTATGTATCGACAAAATGCTGTGAAATGGGCGCAGTTTTCATGAAGCTTCATGCAGTGGTCACTTCATTAGCCAACTATTATGATGCACGCCTTGGGAAACACTGCACAATTTCTGTCATTCATGAGTATTCCTCGCCCTCTGCTGACCTCTAACTGGGCCTTGCGTATGCAGAGATCAGAACGGCCCATTGCCTCTAACCTTCGTGCGCATGGACAAAACTTCCTAGACATCTCTATCAGGGTGTCGAACCGGTAATTATTTCGGTTAGGATTCGGGTTCGGGTTCAGTAGCATTGCATTTCGTTCCAGTTCGGTTCCGGTTTAGGGTAGCGCACATTATATAACTCCGGTTTCCGGTTTTAATAAGCAGCGAACCGGTTCGAACCGGTTCCTAACTTGACCTTTGAATATTGACCGAGCACTTCCTGCAGCCTTTTCTGAGCACGAGATACTTGCAATAGACCCATCCCAATACTATCCCTTCTCCAAGCAGATATGAAAGCTATGCACAGTGACGTGCGCAAAAGACACCATTAAATTAGCAAGGCTATTACTTGTACGTTACTGTTCCTAAGTGAACTAAATATAAGCGATCGGCTTTCCATTTTATGGTGTCTTTTGCACACGCAGCTGTGCAGTATTTCAAACTCTGCCAGAAGAGGGCGTATTTTCGGGATGGGTCTATAGACCGTTCCAAAAAAGAGCTTGTGGCCGGTGTCATCTATAGTGTTCGGGCGCATAGCACGTGCTTTGCTCGCTTTCCGAAGCGACAAACACGCACGTTCTAAGCTGTGATTTTGTAAACAGTAAAAAGGTCTCTAGCTAGATTGCTTGCCCTTTATATGTTTTGGTTTGTTTTGCTCTGCACACACGTGTTTGTTTATACAAGCTACCTGTTTTTGGCACCCAGGAAGAGGTCACAGCTATGCCATAGAGTGGCTGACAGGGGAACGAGAAGAAATAAATGTGCCGTAAAACACAGAAACGGGGACGTCGAGTGCGCAGTTGGGGTAGTTTATCGAATCCCGTTAAGCTGTGGTCGTGTATACATGGGCCAAACTGGCCGATGTGTCAATGACCGGGCACGTGAGCACGCACGTATATTGAAATGTGACTACATCTTGCTAGCGCTTCAGGTTCCGGCGGAGAAAAAACTGTTCTAAAGATCCCGTGGCGATGCTTTGTCTAGTCACTTTGACTTTTTATCGCAAACAACGCTCTACGACCCGGTCTGAGGAACTCAGACCGGGTCATTTGTACCTGTCAGCCACCGAACAAAGTTCCGGTAATGCCACCACAGCGAACGACGTTTCTCGAATGCTCAGTTGGAGATGATGAAAGAGGACATAAAAAAAATGAGAAAATAGTTGAACAGGCGACATGCTGGCCTTGCTAGTCTGACAAACCTACAAAAAAAAACAGACACATTTTCTTTCCCCCCCCCCCAATCCTCCACCCATTGGCCTCCTTCCAGGGCGCGGCGCGTCGGCGAATTATCGCCAAGCAACGTTGCCTCCGACAAACCATTTTATTTTTTTTTTTGTCAGGTAACATTCTGAGCGCGTTCAAGAAAAGATTGTTTTTCATTGAAAGAATCACAGGCGACCCTACAAACTATACTGCCGATGCAGCGCGGTACTTGTCCCCCCTTCCTTCAGGGTGTCGCTGCACTCAAGCGGAAGGTCACGTTGTGCGCTCTCAGTGCTCGATTGGCTAAATGGCTCATCGACTGCAACTGCGGTCCATCTTGAGGTCAAACATTCGCAGACGCGTAGGCCTCCAAGCCTACAGTGGCGCAATCCGCTCCGACACTTGGATATTTCGTAGCCAAGCGGCCAAGCGGTGCTTTGAAATCGCCGCCACCGCTACCGCGCCGCCAGGGTCAATCCAAAAAACAAAGGAAAGTTAAAGCTCTCCAGACGATGATGTATTGTTTATTACGTATGCAATAAAAACGAAATGCAAAAATATCTCACAGTATGTAGGATTAGTCTTGGCAACATAAGAAAAATATACGCCCGCAACCTTTCCCATAGATTGATTATTGGCACAATTTGCCCTAAACCGCTTTCGTTGAACCGGTAACCGCCACATCAGATTATGGCTTCGTTCCGGTTCGGGTTCAATATGAAGCGTTCGATTTCGGTTTCAGTTTTGTTCCGGTACGGTCAAAAATAATGGTTTTGATCCGGTTTTCGGTTCGGGTTCGGTTCGACACTCTGATCTCTATACCACTTTCATGTCCATGTGGAACAAGGATATATACCTTTTCCTTTCTGTAATTACCCGCCGCGTAGATAGAAGGCACTAACGCACGGAATTGCTGCGGCTGTAGACCTTTGCATCGCTTATCACCAGGACAAGAAATGCTGAGTCACTGAGTTGTGGAGGCATGCGCAGCGTATGATATACTGTACAGCAGAGCAACAGTGCATGCTCAGAAGGCATTCCACAGCCCAACAGACAAAGATGGCAGCGCGCAGAAGGCGATATTTGCAAGGTTCTATAGTCGCTCAGGGTTAGAACTGAAGGCTGTTCCTTCCCGATGTTAGTCTTGCAGCATGCACTCGTTGATGTTCACCATGGTGTGGCTACGATTTCACGCTCAAGGCTCACGAGACACCAAAGTGTTTTAAAATGCAGGCAACTCGTGCTTTAGGCTGGCCAACTGAAGGACCTCTGCCATTTTAATTCTCTTGGTGCAGTGAAGGTTGTGTTGTTAACAGCCTCCTCAAAACAAAACATACTCTTTTAAGCCTGGTTAAGATATTTTCTTTGCTGGTATTCACAGAAACGTAAACAACAGCATGACAAGCCCAGCTGCACAACCCTGCTTCATATGGCGCATGGCAACAAACATAAGTTGAATAAAGGTGCCACTTTGTGTGGAATATGCAACACAGTTGTCTTTTTAACTTTGCTTTTGCTGTCATTTAGGTTACTGCAATCCAACCAGTGCCAATATGTAAACCATCCCTTAAAGTTTTTGTTATTGAGTTATTTACTGAACTGTACATATTCAATGTTAAGCAAGTTGAACTATCACATTTCATTTGCAGGCATGCTGCAGCGGAGCTGCCTGTATGAAAAATTACAGAGGCTCGTTCAGGGGCGCTCGTACGTGCTGTACGGAGACCCTGCATGTCCCATCAAGGCACTCATACTAAAGCCATATGGGGTTTCTGGAGCCACAGCAATGCAGCACCTCTTCAACAGTCAAATGAGCACTGTGCGATAAGCCGTGGAGTGGGGATTCGGCAAGATCGTGGCAGAGTTCGCGTTCGTGGACTTAAAAAAAAAAAAAATCCTGAGGCAACGAGTGGCCCGGATGTGCACCTATGGCAGCCAGGTGGAAAGTGTTTTTTTTGATCTGGCACCCTCAACACTTCAGGAGTACCTTAAATGTGGTTTAACTCCAGTCTCAGCTTGTCAAATGTTTTTGTGCCTGTGCTCTTTTGAGGCATTGTGTGTACAAAAGCTTACTGCTCAGATATTGTGGCTAAGATATCAGTGTTAATTTTTGCATCTAATAATCATTAAACTTTTTTTTGTCTCGCTTTATTACATTTTTTAGGTGTACTTTGAATCAGAGGTTTCTGGGACCATAGCATTATCTCGCTGAGCAGGGTGTTCTATGTCGGAGGAAAATTAATTGCAATTTGAACATGCAACGCCTTGTGTAGATATTTCACTATTTTCAAATTCAGTAACCTAGATTTTATCTACAATTTTTTTGTAACATATCTTCATACATGAATAATATGTCCTAGTTTTGTGGGACGAACAACTTCAATTAAATTTCCAAACTTGGCTATCTGGAACTATTCTTTATAACCAGGCAGTAGTGTTTAACCAATGTCTTTGTTGCGTTTTTTTCCCCATCATACTGTCATCATTTTTTCGCATTGATGCGTTTCACATGGGTTTTTCATTGTTCCTTGGGCCAAGTAATGCATTTTCGCTGGGAATACCTCAGAGTGCTAATGTAATTTTGCATGTTTACAGCAGCACCTGCAGCTTTTGTTAAGCTTATCTAATTTGACTTGAATGTCATTTGTTAGTTTTCAGCTTTTTTTTTCTGTTATCGTTTGTAGACAACAAAATGCAAATGTGTTGTGGTTTTTACAGGTGAAGGACTGTAATTGCTACTAGTAGGATAGCAGAATTTGGTTATGTAGTGTACAAGTTTCAGTTTGAAATCTGATGTTCGACACCAACCTGTACATGTAAATGGTAACAAAGTATCTGTCATGTTTGTGCTCTAGCAGTGGTTGATTATGAAGTTCAACCTATTTTTTTTAAGAAAGTATGGTGGTTTTCAAATGTGTAATGTATTATGTTTAAACTAAGTAATGAATATAGGAGCATCTTTCGTTTGATATTAAATAAAATGTTTCCTAGCTGTTTTATTCTTTGCATTTAGTCTTTCTTCGCCTGCTTGAGCAGCACCTCCAGCAGTAGGCGTTTCTCCTCTGCTTGGAGGTGCCTCTCCTCTGCCCTGGCTTGGGCCTCCTCGTCAAATTTGCGCTGATCCAGGGCCAGACGCTTCTCTTCCAGCGCCAGCCTCTTTTCCTCCAGGTTCAGCTGGCGCTCCTTGAGCACACGTTCATTCGTGTCTCGCTTGTCGAGGAACGCGACGACATCCGACCTGGGAGCCTTTCCTGCAGGAAAGAGCCACACGAAAAGAAAAAAAAAGAACATTGTTTTATCCACTATAATAGCCGTTTTAATTTCCTTGGATGACTTCTATTCGGTTCACATATGAAAAAACATGTATCCTTGGTGGGTCCATTTGCAAATTTTGTATTCGCTCCCAAGGACCAAGAGACGAGCCGCAACATTCCCATCTCTTCGGTCATCAAAATTGCACTTATTGCGGTCTTCATACTGAAGGCAACAATTTTGCATTAGTTCTGTTAAGATGCCTGTCAGCAGTGAAAGCTGTTGGAAGTCCTTAAATTGAACATGGGGAGGCTGTAGCATTAAAACACAGAAACTGCTCGACTAGTGTAGCCACCATGAACTGTGAAAGGGGGGAGATCTTTATGAATCATGCAGATATGCTTGAATGGTTTTACATAAGTTGCCAACGCGGCTGTCATGTAACATACATTTCACTGTTTAATGCTGGGACACTGAGGCAACACGGAACTTGCTCTTTGCAGATGACAATAGATATTTGTTTCTGCTATCTTCCAAAAGCAGCTAATAAGTTATGCAATTGAGAAGGGCTGTTTTGTACCACAATTCATTGACATGAGCCAATTAAAGATTAATCTCGAACAATGGAAAGCATTTCAAAACTTGAAGGGGATGAAACAAAGTCGAAATGTGGAGAACGGAAAGATGGCCTCAAGTACATCTCTGTCGAGTGAAATTCATAGGCACGGCTCGCTTTGGGTACACACAACCACACTGCCAGCAGTATATGACAGCTCGGGCTCTCTGTTTCTGAAGAATGTCCTATAGCAATTGCCTGACTGTGCGAGGTGGTTGTAGAACTGTTTAACGGGTTTATGATGCATACTTGTAAGTTCTATTGGTAGTTTGATCCTGGAAAGCCTCTTTTTTATGGCCACAAAAACACTTGCTTTAACATTTATTATGAACACCTCATGTTCCTGCTTCTTGTCACATGTGCAATAAAGTGATTGCTGCACCAAACTGCAGAAGTGAATTTTTATTTCTCAAACTAAAACTACAATGCAGTGCCTGACACATTGGTGGATTGTTATGGTAGAATTCTTTCAGTTTTAGAAAAGTTCTTTGATGAATTCTAATTAGGCACAATTTAATTAAAGTCTTGTGCTGAGCACAGACAATACTCTTAGGTTTAATTATATTTCTCATGCTAGAGGTTTCTTTGCTACGTTTGGGTAGTTCCCTTGAGTGCACTTGTCAGTTGGCTGTACAATTGGTGATTGGTTAAGAGTGCAGGGGAAGCTCCTCCAGCAAAGCCTTCCTCCGTTTCATTTTAGCTGAGCGAACGCTGGAGAGGAGGTGAGTCCCTTCTTGCCTCTTTCGGGCATTCACTCTGCCAAAGTGGAAAGAATAGAGTGCTTTATGGGTGGAGCTTCCCTTGCATTCTTAACCTGTCGCCTACTATAGTGCACTACAGAAAAGATAACCTGGAATTACTATGCACATATTCCTGTGCGATGTGCTTCATCAGTCAGTTAGCATTTTGTTTTTTTCTGCAGTAGGGCTCTCTTACCAGTGGCGTTGGAACAACGAGGTGAACATCACGTCCCCCCAAGATACTTCGAAAGTTGAATATAAACAATATGGGGGAGGGGCAATAAGCATCGCCCCCCACCTCCCAAATAGTTCCGTCGTCTGTTTCTAGTCGTAAAAAAATGTTCTTGTCGCTAGATTCGTGCTTCTGTGTGTGGTGCTTATAAGTAAACAGTGAATTGGGTATTTGTAAGCTGTCTGCTGTACAATGGAGGCTAATGCCTGCGCAGAAGAGAGAAAGCCAATAATGCATTGTTTTTCAATGGACTAACACAGTGGTTCTCAACTATCGGTGTTCCACGAACCCCTTGTGGCTCGAGAAAGAAGGTGAAGGACCCCGTTTGTGGTGAAGAGAGGGAAAAGGTATAGGTTAAATATATAATGATTTTAACAAATGGATATGACTAAGGGCTAGTGGGAAGTAGACTTCTCTTATTGACATACACACGAGCTCACCCGAAAGCGGAAACTTTCTCGATAGGAAAAAAGACAACTTTTATTGCCTGGCTTTTCTGATGAGGCAGGGCTTCGCGTACCCCTAGAATGCCTTCACAAACCCCCATTTGAAATTACTTGACTAACGAATGCTTCAGCCTTAAGATAGTATATGCAGTTGAATAAGAACAAAATTTGTTTATGCGCCACATGCTCTTCCCATTTGAAAGAAGCGCCTCAAAATGACCAGAAACAATCGTGTTATTCCATTTGTAATGCATACCAATTAAAACAGCTCTAATACTGCCTTCAACATCCACACAAGGAGGAACTAACGGAGAATCAATAATCAGGAATTATTAGACACTCACCGCGTTCTAACGGTCTCCGCTTCCTCGGTGGTGATGCAGAGATGCGACTGGTGTCGCAGGTGTGCGACGCAACATTTTCATTCTGGCTGCTGCAGTCATCATTGCTGGCAGCGTTCACGGCGGGGTCTCTGTTGGATGTAGTTGGCGTCATACTTAGATGAAATACTTTGATAATGAAATGGAGATACTAGCCCCTCCAGCATCTGTTGTTACTTTGAGAATTCTACTGCTTTGTCTGCAATGTCTACACAAAAAAGCAAAGCAAATAAAGCACTGAATGTTAATTTGGCGACTGCATGCAGACGAGCAAGTAGCCTTTAGCCAGTGCAATGCTGGTAACTTGAGCCTTGTTTTCTGTGCATCATTGAGTAGTGATTGCATGACCGGATAAACAGGCGGGTACAGGGACTAAACTCGGGACAGATCCCTGGATTCCGCAGTTTAACCTTTTGCTCCAGATCCTTAGAGTTGCAGTGTGCTATATTTTCTCAGAGCACAACCAATGTTACAAGCTAACGAGGCCAATAAAAGAGCACCAAAAACACCATGTCACTGTACTCATCTTTCTGTGCTTGTGATATCAATGGTTAAACCAATAGACCGACCTCACTAAGCTTCGGTGCATGCGTGACGCCGCCATAATTTTATTTCACAGGAGGCAGATGGTAGTGCATGAGAGGGCTTGTGCCGTGCTGTCTCGTGCTCTACATGTGCACAGGTCCAGCAAGGTTGTCGCAGGTGCAGAAAGAATAAGGTTCCCTCGAGCATTGCGACAGCGGTGGCATAGTCAAACTGCCTGCTGAGATCGGTCTATTAAGTGCGCTGAATGC